>JAWDEX010190046.1:0-12853 GCA_035221805.1 Trichilia hirta | reverse complement strand
GATCTATCCCACCGTTATTTGGATAGATGGCGACTCCATTTTTAAATTTTTCTTTACGTCAAATTTTGGACGACATCAACAAGTATACCCCCTCAGATGCTATTTTCCAATAATAAAAAATCACTTGTTCTTCTAGTGCTCATTCTTAACAGGATTTTTTTATAGGGTTGAGGATCGTAGGATGGGTTTGCATATAATATCATTCTAAGCTTAAAGTAGGATTCTCTTTTAATGTGAACATATATATTAATCATCTTTTCATTAAAATATTATCTTCATAGCATGTATAACCTAGCTAGGAATCATTAGTTATTTAGTATAAGCTAGTAAAGAGGGAGCTAAAAGTTTGCTAAGAATTGAGTGAAGTATGATTAGAGAGAAAGTCTAACCTCAATTAAGAATAGCTTCTTATTAAAAATAGTCTCACTTGGGTAGGGTGACTTGGTATTTCCTTAAGATTAGGGATATGATATAACTTCTTATATGCATTTAGGTCTGCATTCCTTATCACTGAGTGAAAAATATCTATCTCGTACACGACCTTAATAGGGAGAGGTAGGGATACAGGGTCAGACACCATTGTTAAACCTTGGTTGTTCCCCTTAAAGATGATTCATTAGAGGAATTAATAGTATAACACAATGAGATGATGTCTAAAGGATCACCCCCTTTCCTTGAAAAGAACATCCACACTATCTTTACTTAAGCTTATCTTCTTACAAGTGATAGAAGAAATGATTAATCTACAACATCTAGTAAAAGCTTGCATGTAAATCCTAGAATTTTTGGAGCTTTAGGAACCCACATTACTAACCCAAGGTTTGTTAAAACCTATTGGCCTTAGAGGTTGTTTCTTCCTACCTGAGGCCTAGCCCAAAAACTTAAGTGTAAGCCTTGTCCATTCAATTTAGGGGTAATATAGTTATTTTTTATTGTATTCATACTTATGTATATGCTTAAATGATAAACAATCAACACAATAATAAGGTTAAATAGTTGTTTTTGAAATATAAGTTAATAGTGGTAGTATTTTGAAGTCGTAAATATAGGGACTTAAATAATATTAGTATTATTTTCAAGTGAACTCAAATGATACTTTTTAACTTAATAACTATTAGAACTTAAATTTCTTGCTTAAAATGGTAGATTGTCAACCATGACTCCTATATTGATTGATTGACATTTATAAGGGTTTTATTAAATTTTTGCCTCATAAGATGGTTGACCGAGATGACTCAATTGGTTAACTACCATCCATTATCATTTTATCTTATTTTTTACTTCATAAGTCAGTTGACTGTGATGAATTTGTTAGTCAACCACTTTTTTTTCTTTTTTCATTTTGTCTCACTTTTTGCTTAATAAGGTAGTTCATCGAGGTAATTTGTTAGCTAATCGTGATACCTCTATCGATCGATCGAGTTAACTTATTGATTGATAATGATGCCTCTATTAGTTAATTGAGACAAGTTCTCTTGGTCAACCACAAGTAAAAATCTGTCTATCTCGTTAAGATGGTTAACTAAGGCTCTTCTATTGGTCGACCGACTTACTTGTAAAATGGCAATTTTAACCCTTTTTTAAATCTTCTTCTTTTTATACAAGGTCAATTTGGACATTACATTCCCTACTATATATACCTCTAAATCTAAAAAAACTTTCATCTCTTTTTCTCCTCTTCTCTCGTGTCTCTCTCTGCCTTTATTTCTCTCTTTGATCCTGACACCTCCTTTCATTAATTCTTTTAATTTCTCACTTAATACAAAAGGCATTCATCATCCTAAAGCTACTTTAACAATTATTTTTAAAGATTAAGCATATTTATTGCATAAAAAGGAAGTTAGAGTTTATGACAAATTTAGGCCTTTTTAAATTTGGGCAATAATTCAACTTTTTTATGCTAGAATCAATCTCTTTGTAAGTTTTCTAATGCGTTATAAGTAAGAATTTATAATTTGATGGAATGTAGAACATTAAAGTTACTATTTATGGACAAATTTATTAAGTTGAGGCTTGTTTTTATGAATTTGGTTAAATTATATTATTTATGGTTTAAATTGAGTTGATTAGAGATTGAATTCTAAGAAATAGAAATAAATTTGAGAAATTTCAAAGTATGCCATAAGTTAAGGTTGAAGCTAGGTTAAGAATCGAATTTAGTTATGAATGAATTAATAATAGGAAAAAAAGCCATGGAATTTCATTGACGAGAATCGATTAAGTGACTGTTACTAAATCCAACCTCGATGTTGTATGTCGACTTAGGAAATTTAGATTAATGGGTATTATCATTGCATATAGGAGCTATTAGTATTAATTGAGTATAAAAATTAAGGTGTATGTTAATATGAATGCAGTGGGTTTTGATAGTGTAATGAATGAGACATCAAGGCATCAAAGTTAGAAAAGGAGTGTTTACCCTACCTATAAGTGAGTGAACTTATTTTACATACTTTTATTTCTTTAAAATATTTTGTAAGACTTGTTTTTTAAACTAGGAAATAGCTTTATTATTATGATTTCAAAATAAACATGAATGGTCTGTGATTGTGATATGATGATTTTGTGTATATATATGGCCATAAAGTCGATTTTGATATTAAAATATTGAACTCTTTTTATATAATTTATATGGATGAGTTATTTTCATGATTTGGAATCTATGGATTTTGTATATATGATTTTGAGATTGATTGGTTTTATGATGATATAGCCAAAAGGCCCGTTATAGCTACAGGGTATTAAGTTTCCTAGGAACTAACTGAGACAGTAGCTATTCTAAATGAGTAAGTGTACTAGTGGAGCTAGTATAAGGGGAATTATGATCCCATTTGAGGATTATCTTACTAGGTGAGAATGTCGAGGATAAATACATACGTGCTGCATGAGGCCAATGTCACTAGTGGGTAATTTTTATGAAATAAGTATGGTTTTTACTTGAAATGTATGTATATTCTTTTTATCTAATTGGCATTGATTTTACATAGAAAGAAATAGGTCATTAGCAACTTACTTTTAACCAGAGTAAATGCCAAGAAAAGAGGCTAGTCTTATGATTTTCATAAACAAGTTGTAGTTTTTATTGAAAAAAATTAATTTTTATAAAATTATAAATATTTTCTTATAATATTTCATTATAAATATTTTTATAGGTTTATGTATATTTCTACATCTACTCACAGAGTATACTCACTCCCCTCACATTTTAATTTTAGATAATCGTAGTGATCGCGAGCAGAATAGAGAGTTAACGAAAGGTTGTGATCATTTTTTAAAGGTTTATAGGTTCAAGTATATACTCACCTGACTTACTACTTTCATGTTTATTTTCACTAGGTTGATTATAAAATAATAAGATTCTTACTATTTTGGTAAACTATTTTGTATTACTTTGGATGTAAAAGGTATTTATGCATTATTTATTTGTGAAATTGTGAAATAATTTGAAAATATCTAGGAGAGACAGTTTATGTTATTATGCTTATAAAATAATTTACCCAAATGTCTTGTAGATCCAAGAGACATATTTTATATTTAGAATGTGTCTCTGGAGCTTATGATAGTTATCATATTTAAACTCTACAGGTAGGGGTATGGCATTAAGAGACCTTAAGTTTAGGGAATACCAAGATGACATACCATCACTATCTTAATTTATAGCTACAAGTTTTAACCAAATACGTAAATTTCATAATATCAAAACCACAAATAGCTTCTTACACAGTCACTTACATTTATTCGCATCATACCACAAAAACGAAAAAACACAAAGTTAAAAATGCCTCATGCTACCTTAACAAAGCCAAAGGCCTAGCTAAAATCATGCAATAAAAGGGCAAAAATTTAAGATATAAAAGCAAATGCACTTATTCGCTATAAACAAAATAAAGAGACCTAGAGACTTGAAGTGCTACAAGAGTTGGAAAACTGTCAGTGGTGTTAGTATTTGCTAGAGTAATGTTTCAACTGAAAAATTTGCAAATGTGAGAAATGTAAAAATGAATAGGGGTATTTATAGAAGTCCCAAGGATAATGAGATAGTATGAAAAACCTCAACTGTTGGATTCTAACAGCTTAGATTGCACCATGTTAGCTTGCAGTGATGAGGCACCTAAGAAAAATATGTTTAATGTTGTCCACTCTTGACATGAAATATAGCATCGATATGAAATTTAAAACAACACATTTAAATGCCTTGTCTTTTCAAGATCGATAAGGCTAAAACTGCACTTACGAAGTTAATGCACCTTAAAGCTGTGATATTCTGAAATTCAAACAACTTTAGTAGTGAGAAAAAGCCTGCCACAATAGCCAACACTAAGTCGAGAAAGTTTTAAGTTTTTACTATAACTCCATTCTAATAAAAACTTAGAAAATTCATGTTAAGAGAAAAAATTGAGCCTATTGTCCTAGCCAATCTTTGTTGACCTCATGACAGCATGCTTATATCCAGGATGGAAAGTTGGCTTCTATGAGAGAAACAAATTCTGTGAGTGATCCAAGAATTTCAATGCCAATACCATTGTTGTAAATCTGAGAATCTGCGTATGAAACAAATTTTATTGGTGATTGAAGGTTTGAGATGCCAATGGGGTTTGCCTCTAACTCTACCAAAACTAAGGAAGAATCCTAAGGCCATCAACAACATTGGAACATGCTAATTTTGGCGTCAAGAGAATGGCCTTTGTACCTATGGGAGATCTGGCCTAAAAATAAGGGCAATGATAGGGTATTAAGCGATAGTCTTGGGGTTATTATAAGCTATCACATTATATTTGAAGTTTCATACAATATAATTCATAGTCTAAGTGATCATTATACTGTATTAGGCTTATAATCAATTATTATAAAAATAACTCATTATCCAGTGTAGAGTAACCTTATCTAACAAATGTCGGCTCCCTGGTATTTGATGACCCATATGTACGAAGGTTTGAAAAGATATGCTACCAGCCATTATAAATATTAATCCCTCCCAAACTTAAAAGGGGCTAGAAACATAGTAAAAAAATATAAGTAAAACTCATGTAGGTATTTCTTGAATCTCTCCCTTTCTAACTGTAATTTCATTATTGTCTTTTACTCTTAACTTGATTTAAGTATCAAAATTTTTACACAAAAAAATTGGCATGACTCCAAACTCTCTTTTGGTATTTTCAGACAACTAAAATACAATTATCATGGTGATTTGAAACTTTTCTCTAAAAAAATCTCAGTCATCCACTCCTATATTATTACTTACCATAGTTTTGCCCTGTTATGTTTCCTAGAGGGGAAAGCTTCACCTTCTACCCAGGTTCCGAATTTGCACGTGCATAATTCTTGATGAGGATAAGAACTTGGATAATAAATTGTTCCCACGTTTGCCAAATCATTAGATTAATATTTTTTCTCTCTTACGTTTTCACCAGGAAGTTGAATGATGCAACAATATAATTATTCAACATATTTTATGTAAAAAATGAAAACTCTATCATAAAATATAAAACAAAAAATATGAGTAATACTTAAAATCCATAACACAAAACCTAAAATATGAAATAAAAATGTTAAATTTTTATATGTGTGTGTAACAATTAATAGTGACAAATCAAAATATTTATTTAATCGGAGCTTTTTTTTATAAAAAAATAATAAATATCAACTAATTTTTTTTATCAAAATTAATAAACAAATTAATTTTACAACAATATAAACAAACAAAATTAAATAACGATTTGTGAAAAATAATTTATATGATACAATAAATTTTAATATAATTATATTAAATTATAATATTTTTTATAAAAATTTCATAAAAATAAACAAAAGCATATAATAAAGAAACAAACATAAGACTTATTTAATAAATTAATAAACCTTACTTTTTAAAAAATAAAATTTATTTTTATTAATGCTAAATTTACTTTTTAATAAATTATGTAAAGAAATTTATTAATGTTAAATTTAAATTTTTTGTAAATAAAGATACTATAACAAAAATTTAGAAGTAATAATGAGTAATATTATTTTTGATTTAAAGAATTTATTGAAAATATTTATAAAAATATGTTTTAAATTTTTTTTTTGAAAGGTCAGTTCTTATATGATTTATATTTTTAACTAGTAATTTTTTTATTTGGAAATATAAGAAAATATTTAAGATTAAGTTGTTCAAATTTTAATTATTTATAAGTAAAACAAAATATATTTAAAGGTTGTACGGTATTTTGCTGAGGTTCAACGATATAAACATTCAATCCTACTATTCAACTGAAGTTAAGATATCAATACCCTAATGAAATAATAAGTACATCCTAATTTTATAATATCACAAGAGTTGAGTTACGCTAGACTCTTCATTCCCTTAGCTTATGTTTGTATAGAATCTAGGTATACTATTAATTGAGAGAAAAAAAAAAAAAATTATGAAGGAAATTAATATTTTATAATTGGAATAAAATTATCTATTCATAACTAATAATATCAGAATTATATTATCCATGATTAAAAATAATAATCATCTATTCATATCTAATAATATCAGAATTATGTTATCCAAGATTAAAAACAATATGCGAGTCAAATCATTGTTTTGGTCCGAAGGAGGAAGGGTCCTCGAATTCAAATGAAGGTTAATCGATCGATCAAGGAAAGAACATCATTTTCACACGTGTGAGAAAACATTATTCTAATATTAAATGGGGACTGTACTTATATATAAAAGGTTGAAAAGTCTCCTGCTCCTGGGGACACCAAAGCTTTCTTCAGTTTCCTTACGGAAGGTAACCTTTAATTTCAACTCCGAAATTCCACTGATGTTTTTCTTTCTTTCTCTCTTTCTCTCTTTCCTCTGAAAGTTCTGAATTGTGTGTTGATTTATTGGGAGCAATTAAGAAGATCTGGGTCATGTTTTTAACCTAATTACCGAAGTGTGTTGCTTTTGGCCTCGAAACTCGAAGCTTCAATATTCTTCAAGCTGTTGTTGGAAGTTGATATGCTTTGATGTATTATTAAGGAGAAATGTTGCATTATATAAGACTAGCTCTAGTAACTTTCTCTGTGCTTCATATCTAAGTTTGATGCCTTTGCTAATCTTTCAGGGTTGTTCAAAGACAAGGCAAAGATTTTAATAATGGAAATCGCATCAGCTAAATGGATATCTGAAGTGGTAAGACACTGTACAAGCTATCATAGGTTTGTCTCTCAGAAAGTTCATTTATCCCTTAAGAAAGTTTCCATTTTTAATGGAAAAAACGGCAAAGTGAAGTTAATAATTTGTAATCACAGCTATTGACTTCAGTATTGTTTTGATTTACAGGAAGTGGAGGATTCAGTCTGCTTCCATCAATATCCACTGAATGTTCTTGATTACTCAATCGATGAGTTGAATTTTCGATCTTTCACTACAGAGGGCTACAATCCAGATGGCTCAAACAACAATGCTGGTTCATATATTGAAGCTTCTGCTACTGATGCAGGTGTTGAGAGATCAGCAAAACAGTCAAAGACAAACAGCTGGAACTCTTGCACTACCGAACACGTCACTCCAAACCCTTCTCGTTCTTCCCCCCAAATCATTTCTTTTGAGACCTCGATCTTATCACCCGCTACTTCTCAGAAAGTCTACGGTCTAAATTGTGCCATGAATACTAACATCAAGGCAGCCGGCTATCGTGGAAATAGCAATTCGTCGTTTTTGATTTCAAAGGGTACACGGGAGGATCAATATAGCTCATCAAAATATTTGCCGGATCCCAAGAGGGTCAGTTCAGTGTATAGAAATAATGCAAATGCTAAAGATCATGTAATAGCAGAAAGAAAACGCCGAGAAAAGCTCAACCAGCGGTACATAGCTCTTTCAGCTCTTATTCCTTGCCTAAAGAAGGTACATGTTAGAACCCATTTGATCATAATGATTCTTGTTTTCTCTTTACATAACAAACAGGTCAATAACATGTCAAAGCAAAACTTTTTCGTGGATTAGTAGACTTGGCTAACACCAATCCAAGACAGCATGTAGTTGTAACCTAGTTTGCTTTTGTACTAAATTATGAATGTAATCAATTTTAAACTGACGGTTTAATGTTTGTTGCAGACAGACAAAGCTTCTATCCTGGGAGATTCTATCATATACTTGAAACAACTTCAAGAACGCGTGAAGACACTCGAGGAGCAATTAGCAAAGAAGATAATCGAATCAACGATTGTCGTGAAGAAATCTCAAATCTATACAGATGGTGGAACCTCTTCCAGTGGTGAGAACTTTGAGAGTCAGTCCAACCAATATTTGCCCGAAATCGAAGCTAGAGTTTCCTATAGAGATGTACTCATTAGAATCCACTGTGAGAAGAGCAAAGGATGCATAACAAACATCCTAAGCGAAATTGAAAAGCTTCATTTGGTAGTCCTCAGAAGCGATGTCTTGCCATTTGGAAACTCTACTCTTGATATAACTGTTGTGGCTCAGGTAATTCCCCTTGATTTTAAAGTCTTTCACATGTCAAATGATTCAGGTTGAATGGAGAGAAGGAAATGAATACGAGTCTTTTGGATTGTGTTATGTATAGCGATGACAGAAATCAATTTTTAATTTTTGTAGATGAATTATAGTTTGTTATTGTCTTGCAGATGGAATTTGAAATGGACATGAAAGCTACGGATCTTGTGAAGAACTTATCTCTAGCTCTAAGAAGAAACTTCTACACAAAATAACAAATTCAATTAGTCATGAAGATTGACTAGAACGATCTTCTTTAGAAAAATATCTCTAGTGTATTTTGTTTTTCTTTTATTACTTTCGTTCTTCCCCCATCCTGTGAGGGAATCGAATAAACCGCCTGCCATTTTCATTGCTTTGTTTTGCTGCTTGGTCTAATTTTGCAGAAGGTATTTGCCGCCTGCTTATTGGTTAATGAATAATCAGTCGTACACGTTCAAATACGAGCAGCAACTTTTTTTCTTTTTTTTTTTTTTTGTGAGGATTTTGAGCGTTTTAGATTTGTCTTTTACGAAGTCACTCTCCCATTTTCACATATTTAAATGGTCTTTTTTGTTCCTCCGTAAGTTGGAATTAAGCAAGAAGATGAAGATGTCTCTCTCTGGTTGGGTCTCTGTGTAAACTCTCTCTGTACTTGGGCCATTAATATAACTCCCGGGTTGCATTTTCGTTTAAATTCTTTTGTTCTATTTGCTCTCCTTTTTTTAAAATTTTTTTAATAAATTAATATAATAAAAATTTGTTCCTATCATATGCTAAATTTATAGCTGGTATTAACAATTGCAAGTCGTTTAGTATATTTGTGCTTTTCCCACTACAGAGTGGAAATACGTTCTGCGGACATTTTCCCTTTCACTAACCATTCAATTGGAACGTGGGATGTCCCCCATAACTTATAATTAATATTTCCAGTGTGTTATTGTCGGGACAATGGTTACTGTTGGAGGGTGATGGATGTGCCCATAGATGATAATATAACCAAATGGAAATCATGTTATTGATAATTATTTTTATGCTCCCCGTATTGATAGTTTGATATGCTCTTGTTTATTCTGCCCAAGAGTAATTATAGATAAACAAATTTATTTATATATGGGAAAGGAAAGAATAGAGAATCATTTAATTTTAGAATAGTGCATTATATGTATGTGTTAAATTTAACTTTCACTATTAAAAGTATATAAATTTGACGGTTGACATATAACAAAAAATAAAAAATAAAGACTTAATACTTTCCCTATTAAAATAACAAATATCATTAATTTTTTTTAAAATAAAATTTATATTTTTAATATTATTATTTATTTAAATTAAAAAGAATGAGCATAATTAATTGAAAAGAAAAATGATGGTTATTTTGTTCAGCTATGAGCACTTCATAAATTAATGAAGGAAAGTACAACCTTTTGATATTTTATCAAAATATAAATAAATCAGTTAAAAAATAAGAAAAAATAAACCTTTTAGCGGATTTTAGTTAATTTTCAAAAGGTTGGAGTGTAATTATTAGATTCTCCAATTTCATAAATTGCAAATATTCGTTTCAGAATAAAACATAATTATAATTGATGTAAGATAGGGTTAAAATTTTTTATTGAGTTTGTTTTTCTTTATTTTATAAGAATTTATTTTTTTCAATTTTTTTAATTAGGTCATATTAATTTTAGCTGTTTTTAATTTATTTAGAATTATTTATTTTACTAGGATTATTATTAATTACTTTAGGCCATATTTATTATTTGAATTTTTTAGAATTTAAATTTATTAGATATATTATAAATATTTTCGTAATCTCAATAGTTTAACGAATCAATAAAAACTTTTGAGTTATTTTTTTCAATGAAAATATTTATTAAAATATCGTAATTTTGTGTTTTGGAATTATTTATTTAGTCATTTATAATATTTCTCAAACTTTTACTCGCCCAAATTTTGTTCAACTTCCACTTGCCGAGTCTTTAAATACAGAAGAATTTTATTCATAATTTTATTCCTGTGTATAAATACAATTTTTCTTGTCCTCTAAACATTTTTTCTATCAAATACCAATTACCCATTTTTCAGAATAAAAATAAAATACCTCAACTAAAAAGGAAGAAATTAACATTTGATTTTTTGAACCCGCGTGAAATTCCGTCGTGGATCCTGCCATCACTACGGTCAATTAGTCATACCTTTGGATTTAGAAGATGCCGACTGTCCTTCCCCAGTAATTAACGTGTTCGAAATTAACCGAATATATTTTCTCCATTCCATGTTTGGAAAAATAATATTATTTCTATAAAATTAATATTAAAATTTTGAAATTAAGATCAAGGAAAATGAAGAACACATTTTTAATTAGTAGTGTTGGCAATGTTGCATTAGCGTTAGATGTTTATGTAAATATTTTTTGAGTAATAAATTTTTAAAAATATAAAATATATGAATATATTCAAATATCACTTTTAGTATAAAAATGTATAATTAACATATTTATTTTCGGAAATTTATAAAATTGATCACTTTTAAAAACCCTTTTTTTTAAATTGATCATGTCAGAAAAATAATTTTAAACTAAACTAAAAAATTAGTTTTAGACAAAAATACCCTTTTTTCACATATGAAACTCATGATTTCGAGCAAGTCTTATGCTTACTCTAAACAAATAATTTAAAAATAATTAAAAATTAAGTTGAATTAAATTAATACACAAATTATTGCATTTATATAATTTAAGATTAAGGAATAAGATAAAGATTAATATTAGATAATTTTGGATAAATAATAAATTAATATTAGATAAAAATTAAAGATAAATCAATATTAGATAGAGATCAATAAATTAATATTAAAATTAAATTAAATTTAATAAGTAAACTTTAATAAATTTACAAGTTTCGATATGGCTTATTCAAAACTAATTTAAAATTAATTTAAAAATTAAATTAAATGAAGAAATTACACAATTTAATTACATTTAAATAATTTGAAAAATTAAATTATTAAATGATTTACAAATTAAATAATAAGATAAAGATTAATATTAAATAATTTCACATACAAATTAAATTAATATTAGATAAAATTTTTTAATTAAGATAAAGATTAAGTAATATTAAATAAAGACTAATAAATTTAATTAATGTTAAATTAAATTTAATCCAAAAAATTTAATAAGTTTACAAGTTTTGAGTAAGCATTAAAATTAATTTAAAAATTAAATTGTATTATTATACAAATTAATTACTTTTAAATGATTTAAATAATTTACAAATTAAAAAATAAGATAAAGATTAATATTAGATAATTTAGATAAAAATCAAATTAATATTAGATAAAAATTAAATATTAAAATGAAATTTGACTAATATTAAATTTTTTTGATGTGATAAATTTAAAAAAAAAAAAAAATTTAATATGATTATTTTTGTAAAATTTTCTATTATTTTTCAATAAAGAAAAGAGTTTGGCAGAATTGTTAATCACGTTAATCACGTGAATACCTTCTCTCATTTTAAGTTTGCACCTCTCCCAACATACAAAGATAACCAGTGAAATCCATCTAGACGTGGATTAGAAAAATATTAATATATTAAAAAAAAAATTACTAACTATAACCAGTCGGTGTTACTTTGGATAAATGGAAGCACTTGCGTCATTGCCTTTTCTGTTCCTTTTAAATTCGGCCGAAGGACAATTCATTTTACGATTATTTGACGAAAGGCTTTATATGAATCATGACACCAAACGCGGAATTGATCATTGGTGCCGTTGATTGGTCAAACAATTATGATATATAATTATCAAATGCACATTGCACCACGTTAATCATGTTGTTATGATTGGAAAGTTACAATTAATTAATTATAATTATAAAAACACAAAGAAAAATATAATATTTTATTAGTACAGAAGGCAAAGAAAAATATATAGTAGAGGAGGTACTTTCTTGACATATTGGGAGGCTAATGGGTAAACCAATCATAAATTTATTGGGGATCAAAATTAAAAAATATTTGTAACAATAAATAATGAGCTTAATTGGGCAGTGGCGCCATTGAAGGCTGTCATTCTTTAGTAGCCTCTGACACAATTTTTTTACTTTTTATGACGTTAATGGTAAGTTATTATTGCAGTGGTCGATCGTACGAGAATCATACACTCATTTTTTTGAAATACGTATACGCAAATTACACAGTACTTATTTTAAATTAATTAGGATTATGTACAAAGACCATACTACAGTAGTACTAAATATAGAATAAAACTCCGACTACACCAGACTCTTATATTTAAATACTACACTATAAAAAATTTGAACTTAGAACCAACACAAATACCTCCAAAAATAAAACCACTCGACTACACTCAGTGAGTGCTACCTCTAACACA
>JAWDEX010190006.1:0-12855 GCA_035221805.1 Trichilia hirta | reverse complement strand
TATATAGATGATATATTAATTTTCTCAAAAAACATAGATTAACACTGGAAATATTTAAATTATTTTCATAAAATCATAAAACAAAATGAATTAGTTTTATCACCTACAAAAATCAACCTTTTTCAAACAAATATTAGATTTTTAGGACATAATATTACTAAAGGCACAATTATACCTATTCATAAAAGTTTACATTTTGTTGACAAATTTTCAGACAAAATCAAAGATAAAACTCAATTGCAAAGAATTTTAGGAAATCTTAATTATGTTTCATACTTCTATCCCAATCTTAGAATTATTTGTAAACCATTATATGACAGAGTAAAAAAGAATCCTCTCCCTTGGACTATAATACACACCAATACAGTAAAAACTATAAAATTCACTGTTAAACTTTTACCATGTTTATCTATTGTAGACCCAATAGCATTAAAAATTATTAATATAAATGCATCGAACATAAGATATGGAGGCATACTTTTTCAAAAAATTAACAAAAAAGAAGAAATAATTTGTTATACTTCTGGAGTATGGAATAATACACAAAAGAATTATTCTACAATTAAAAAAGAATTATTAGCCATTGTCTTAGTTATTAAAAAATTTCAAGATGACATTTTAAACAAAAAATATATTCTCAGAGTAGATTGTAAGTCTGCCAAAAATATTTTGCAAAAAAATGTTAGAAATTTAGCTTTAAAATAAATTTTTGCTAGATGGCAAGCATTATTATCTATTTTTGACTTTAATATTTAACATATAAAAGGTACTGACAATTCTCTTATAAATTTTTTATCTAGAGAATTTTATAAAATAAAAAAGAGCAAACATTCGAGTAGAAGATTATTTGATAATTTTCAGACAAAATTAGACAATTCAAAAAAGAGAGCCATGAACTCCAGGATAATATTTCTTTTAGATCTCCTACAAGGCCCATTGACAATAGTAAGGGAACCTAAGGCTTTATTGACAATTATGAAAAGAGGTCAAGAGAATTTTTGACAACTACTCCTAGACAATCTGACAAATCTAAATATACTATGACAATTTTCAACCTAAACACTATACCCAAATTAGTTCCATTCTCAAATCCGATTCAAAGTCTAGTTTAACTCACAAATAAATATGGTCCATTAAATCAACTATTTTTCAAAGAAATAATCTCATCTTTATTAGTCTCATTATCCCCACAAAAGCCCGATACTCGAAACAAAATAATTAGATCTTTATCTTTTTTCAACTCTTATCCATATTTTAATAAACTATACTTTAAAAGAATTTTTTCCCTTAAACCCTCTATAATGTTCATAAAAACGTATCCAGACCAAAATGTATTGTTGATCACTATCTTATTGATAAATATAGCAGGATTTTTAAAGATCAAAATAAAACTCAACAATTTTATGAGTTTATTTTAGTTGATACAAATTCCATTTCTATTCAAGAAGTATTTGAGAAAAAAAGATTCCATAAAAGTTTTAACTCTTGAAGAATGAAATAGAACAATTGGTCGTCCTAATAAAAAAAAAAATAATTTTCTCAGTTATTCATCCCTTACAGATTTTTTTATTGGGATTACAAGAATGCATTTTTCAAAATATTTTACAAACAAAACTCTTCTTGCTCAATGTCTTGGTTTTTATATTTTATTAAACTTGATTCTAAAAATATATCATTTTGGTTTCATGAATGGTGGGATAAAATTGACCCTATATTCGACTTTTTATCACCACCAGTTCTTGAAGCATACCAAATTTTTCAAGGCAAATTTATATTTCCTCCGGATGATATATTACCATCCTTATTTTAGTTTTTTTAAATATTTCTATTTAACTTGGATTTTTATGATGGATTTTCAAATCTAAGATAAAATAATTTCTAATTTTCAAGTCTTGTATTTTAGTCGTCAGTACAAAATCAAGTGATGGAATAAAATAGACTAGACTAAGTCAAATAAAGAAGCAATTCTCCAGTGATTCAAAGAATATTCAGACCAATGCAAAATTCTTATTGAAGATAAAGCCCATCAACAATACATGGTGAAAAAGTTCAAACTTCAAAGCTTAATTAGATATTTGTTTAAAAAAGGTTAATTTTTATAGGTAATAAGACTAATCAATTTTGTTTAATAATTTTATAAAAATGATTCAAATATTTCCAGTATTGATCTATGTTGCTTGAAAAAATTAATATATCATCTATATAAACTAAAATATATGAAGTATATGGAGTAAAAATATCATTCATGACTTTTTAGAATTCTGAAGGAGCATTTTTTAATTCTAATGGCATAATATTCATTCATATTGTCTAAATGGTACCGTAAAGGCTATTTTATATTTATCTTATTTTGTATTTTGAATTTGCCAAAATCTTAATTTTATGTCAAATTTAGACATGATTATTGCATTATTTAATCATTTTAATAGATCAAATTTATTTGGAATGAGATACCTAACCCATTCTAATGCATCATTTAATAGTTTATAGTTGATTACTAATTTAGGTGTTCCTCTTTCTATTTCTGAATATTTTCTAACATAAAATACTGAACAATTCTATGGTGATTTAAATGGTCTAATTAATTTTTGATCTAAGAGCAACTGTATTTCTTTTTTGTAATATTTTAATAATTCTTGGTTCATTTGGATAGGTCTAGCCTTTGTAGGAATTTGTTTTTCATTGAAATTTTTTCTAATACAGAAGAGTTATCATATGTTGTTTTTTATACCAAAGTGAATTGGGTAAGGTTAAACAAACATTATTTAGTAGAGATTGTTGATAATTTTGAATTTTGTCTTTCATTTGTTGATTGGTCAAATATTCTAGCTGTCTAAAAAATTGAACATCAACTTTTAGATAAGAGATTTGATTTTGCTTATGAATAATACGATTTAAACACTTTGACTCAAAAATTATAATTCTTTTGTTTCTGCTGGTGTATTGAATTTGAAAATTAATTCTTTAGTTTTATAAATTGTAATTATTCCTTCAAATGTTACTTTAAAAGGTGTTATTAATTCTAAGAATGGTGTTTTTAAAATAATTGATTGAGAAAAAATTCCTACTATTATGAATAAAGTTTTATAACAAATATTATTGTTATAGACTTTTGTATTTTCTAATTTGTATTTAATTTGCAAAGTTGTTTTGTTTACTCCATATAGTTTTTCTCTTGTTGGCTGTAAATATTTGATAGGAATTATTCGTTCTTGGATACAGTTTAAATTTGCTCGTGTCTATTAAAGCATTATAAATTTTTATGATAAAATTTGTTGTTATTTCTATTATAACAGTACACAATCATTTTCTAGAAGTTAAATTAACAATGTTTATTGGAACTATTTCCTCTTTACTGCTGTTATTAGATTCTAATTTTTGTAAGGTTTTTACTATTTATTTTAAGATTTTTATTTCTTGTTTTAATTGATTTATGTCTTGTTGTAATTGCTGAATGGTAGGAGTGAATATTGGTTTTGATTTTCTAGTATTAAATTTGGCTAATACATCTATTTCAAAATCTGAAAATTGAAAAGGGTTTTGGGTTGTTTCTAATTTTGGATTATCAGGTTGTAATATTTTCTCACGTAATTGTTTTAATAAATCTTGTTTTCTTTAAGTATTATCTACCTGTTCTATTATTTCTAATAAAAAAGATATATCTTAAGAAGTAATTGTATTTATAATTTTACATTCACATGGTTCTTTATAAGTACACGTGATATGTGGTTCTTCAGTATCTGTACTAGATGTGCTAAAGTTTGTGTTGATTTCTAATAATTCATTTTCCATAGAATTTGAATCTGAATTTTTGTCTGTATTGTCTATTGAATCTGAATTTTTGTCTGTATTGTCTATCTCTTGTTCTAATATATTTATTATTTTTTCTTTTAATTCATCATCTATTTCTAACATATTGATTCCTTTCCTGAGTTCTAGACATTTATTAACATAATGACCATGTTTTCCATATTTATAGCATTTGGAAGATTTATATTTTCTCTTTTTGTGATAATATTTTCTTTGTTGTTTATTGACTAAAGGATTCTTATTCTTGTTATATTTTTTATAAGATTTAGATTTATACTTGTGATTATATTTATGAATATTCTTGTGATGCCTGGTTTTCTTTGGATTATAAAATTTTTCAAATCAAAAATCTTCACACCAAGATCCTAATTCTCTTTTTGATGTTAAATTTTAATGTTTTATTTGTCCTTCTAATTTTAAATCATTACACAATTGGTAAGCAGTTGTATTTATAAATTATATTAGTTCACCGTAAGTTGTAGTGCTAAGATCTAATTGTGACCAATCATCTGCTTCACTATAGTACATAATTTTGTCTCTAACTTTGTTAGCAAATAATGTAGGTAATCCTGATATAAATTTTTCTTTCTACTATAATGCATTATTATCTTTTCTCATCATTATCCTAATCAAAAATAAGTCTTTGTACCATTTAAATTCATCTAATCTTCTGTATCTAAGATTTTGTAACATAGAAACTTGTTTTTCTGTATATAATTTGGATTTCCTATAAAATGAAAGTCTATAGTAGAATATAATGTATTTAGTGCATCTAGTTCTGTTGTAGTAGTTGTACTTGTTCCTTCTTGTTTTATTTTTTTAGCATTTAATATTTCATTTTTTTTTTTACTTTGATCTAAATATGTTAACCACCATCCTCCTAATTGTCCTTTAAAGCCAATAGTTAACATTTCACATACTTGTGCTTGTGTCATGTTTTTTTTTTTTTATTTATTTATATTAACATATACTATAGTGTGCATTTGTCTAACTATTTGTATTATTTGATATTCTGACATTCCATCAATATTCTATTAGTAAGTTGTATTTCCTATATATGTCTTATATGGTATACTTTCTTTATATTGTAAGTCTAGAGGTTTAGTTTTTGAATAGAAGGTTTAATTAGAGTTTTACTAGCTTTATTTTGATTTTGTAATCCTAGGTGGTACATCTTTTGTATAAAAGATTCTAATTCTCGTATAGTATCTCATTCTCTATTTGCTCATTTTTAGTAATATTGTTGTCATTTTTTAAAACTTGAATATTCTTATATTCTATTTGAGGAATATTTAATTGAGCTATTCTATCATCAATTATTTTTATTAAATCTTTTTAACTTAATTCATCTAGTGGAAGTTGTTTTATATTAATTGGTTATGCAAACATGATTTCTATTGGTTCAACTTTTGTTTTTCCCTTTGATTTTTTGCTTAATTTTACTGGATTTGATTCTTTTTCTTGACTTGGGTGTGAGCTTTATGATTCTAGTTCTAGTCTATCTAATTGTTCTCCTATGACATTTAAATATTCATTTATATAATTATTTTGTTGAATTACAAAGCCTACCTGTTGTTGTGTTGCTGCCTCTATTGTTAATTTTTCTAGGACAGATATATAAGAAATTCCTTTAATTGTGTCTTTCGAGGTTGATATTTTTTCAAATTTTGTTTCAAGTGGATGAGTTAATTCAATAATTTCATTATTTTGTACCTTATATTGTCTTTATTTTTATTTTTTATTGTTAAATATTTTAGATTATATCTGTCTTGATGATTAAATTATTTAAAAAAAGGAATAGTTTTTTGAAGTTTTTTCAAGGTTTTTACCCATTTTTTCTGATGTTGTAATCTTTATGGGATTGTATGGATTTTTTCATATTCTTCTCTTAATGGATTGGTTTTATATTCATGATATAAATAAGAATAATCTATTTTATTTTTAATAACTTTCTTTGTTATAATATTTATTTCTCTAAATTGTGGTTCTATTTGTGATTGTGTAGGTGAAAAATATTTTGAGGAAGAACTATGTGTTTTTGTTTCATGCATTGGATGAGCTATTTTTGCTATACTAATGTTTATATTTCTTATGCTTGGAGATTTAAAATTTTTTATTGAAGAATTCATTGAATACGTTCGTTGTAATTGTCTTAGGGTTGTTCTAAACGATTGCGAAGTAATTGATCTATCATCTAATGACCTTCTATGATCGAAAGATATTCCTAATGTTCCATCTAAATATTCGTTAAATAATCCTTATGGTTGAGAATTTAATATTATTTTTTGTGGAGCTTACTTTGGTTTTATCCATTCTTTAGAAAAATTGATTTCATTCCAAGGTATTAGTTTGGGTTCTAAAATATTTACTTATGCTAATGCTTCATAACAAATTGTTTGATGTTCTAAAATTTTAGAAGATATAAAATTTGGAATCATACATGTAATAAGTAATTTATAATTGACTCTATAAATAATTTTGTAAGGAGATGTATTTTTTATGAAATTATAATTATGTAATTATATATCTAAAGTGAGACATTTTTCTTTAACCTCATCTGCTTGAAAAATCTGGATATACTGTGAATGCTATTAGTCCATAAGAGAAGGATGTTTCTACTACTCCTAAGAGTGAGTTCTTGTAATTTGTGATTCTGGCATCTCTTAAAATAATAAGCATAAAATTGTTTAATTCTACTTTGGTCATTGGTTTTATTGCGATTTGAACACTTCCTATATGTAAGTTATTATAGAATTTTAAATAATATTTTAAACTATTTTTATTTAAGAGTTTATTGAAAATTAATTTGAAACAAATTTTATATCTAATTTTTTATTTTTTGTTCAATTTTAGGTTTAAAATTAAATGTTTTATTATTTTTATAAATTATTTTTAAATCGATATTTTCTAATTGCCAATTACTTAATGTTCATCATTTTAATTAGTTTTATAATTTAATACTGATTTAGATTTACTATTGTTTACATGATTAGATTCAACTCCTCCTGATTCAGAGTTCCTATCCATTTTAAGATATTGACCTAATAGAGTTATATCTCAATCTATCTAAGATTTTTGAGAACAAACGCCTTCAACAAACGCTAAAATCCCTACCTTATTAGGCACCACTTTGGTTATCTATTACCCTAAAGAGAAATTGGCTCTAATACCAAAAAGGGAGCAAGATCGAATTTCAACAGACAAATAGAGTCTCAAGGATCTGTATTAAATTATAAACTAGATGATGATGATGATTGAGATGGCAATAGAATATTAGAAGTTGATTTTTTTGTAGTATTAAGATTGTAAATTGTAAATATCATAGAATTTACTAATTGTATTTTATTCATATATTCTAATTATGTTTTATACAAAATTACTTCTGGATTTATAATTGTTGGATCTCTATGTTGATTGTAATTAATTCTTTCTTATAATTGATTTTGTTGATCTAAAAGGAATTGATTTAATTTATCCAATAGATTATTAATTTCTCTATTGTCAGACAAATCTATTATTTTTAATTTTTTAACAAATTTATAAGCCATTTTTATTGATTATAAAAGATGAGTACAAAAGAATATTTTATCCCAACATAAGATTTTAGTACATATTATAATATTTTTGCACTCTTTTAAAAGTTTTTTGAATTCTTAAAACTAGATTGGCTTGATCTGTTTGGGACACAATATTTTTGTAACAGATCATTCTTGTAGCTGCTAAATATTTTCAGAATTGATGTTATTTCTTATAATGTTAGATAGATAGATAGATAGATAGATAGATAGATAGATAGATAGATAGATAGATATGTATGTATGTATGAATGAATGTATGTATGTATGTATTTATGCATATATGCATATACATGTATATGTACATATGTATACATATACATATACATATATACATATACATATATTTATGTATATGTATACATATATACATGTATACACACACACACACACACACACATACACACACATATATAAAGCGTAATACCCAAAAATCAATAGCACAGATGATTTTTAAAACATACTATACTAACAGGTTCGATTTGCATGGCCATGGGTGTTAAGTCAATCAACAGTAATGATATTATTACCGATGGCATCCTTGGCAGTGGTACCACCACCAGCATTTCCTAAACTATTATCATGTTCTAACATAAGATAGTGCAATTAGAGAAACAAAACTCCAGAATAACATCTTAATGAATGATAGCTGATTGCTAACTATATGAAACTTAAGATATATACACTTCTTAGGACAATAGCAATTCTAGAACAAAAAAATCTATTGACTACACAAACAAAATTCAGTTCAAATGAATAATGGAAAAGAAATTTGAGTTACCAGGTTATATGATAAGAGTATTGTCAGAAATCTCAAGTTCTATTTTATCTTTTGAATTCCATGATGGCTAGCTAAGTTAGCAATACCACATCACTCTAAGTATTAAAGAATCATCAAAGTTAAAGAATTTTAAATAATACAAAAATCTAATAATTCCATAATGATTGAGTGATCTAGCAATGTCAACTCAACTAACTCAACTGTCAAGTAATGCTAGAGATTTGAAAATAATCATTATTCTTGACAGTTGAGTTAATGCTGCCACATCACTCGGTTATTAAATAATTATTAGATTTTTGTATTATTTAAAACTCTTCAACCCTTATTATTTTTTAATGACAGAAATGATGTAATACTATTAATTTACCTATTAATCACTCAGGATCCAAAAGTTAAAATACATTATGGAATCCCCAGTATTACTCTACATAGAAATATTCTACTTACATGATCGACATTTTCATGAAATCAAAAAGTATACACCAATTGAAGTTATTGTATACTTTTCAAAATAAATGAGTCTATTAGCTCTATAAAATGAGAGTAATCACGAGTAGGAAAATCATTAAGATAAAAAAAAAACAATTTAATTAAAAAGAGTGTAAAGCATATTAATTTTCCTAAAAAAACACAGTTCTTTCCCAAACGATAGATAATTCTTGATTAAATTTAATTGTATCACGAGTCTACTAAAAGAAGATTTTTTAATTGTATTTTAAGTCTACTAAAAAAAAGGTTTACATTGAAAACACTTTTAAGAAAAATTAAGGCTCTCTTGTCCTCAAGTACATTGAAATCTTGAGGTAAATAAATCATGTCCCATGCTTAGGTGATAACTTATTTTTTATCAAATTATCCTTACTTAATATTTTATTAGTATCGTAGTAAAGTCATGTTGTTTTAATGTGATTTTCTTTGTTTTAGTATGTGTAGGTCAAAAGAGTTCAATTCCTCAAGATTTGGGTCAAAAGTGAAGGTTAAAGGCTAAAATAAACAAATTTCAATTGCAACTATCAAATCCACTTATAGTAAAAGTAAGAAAGAGATTTCAAAGATTTAGAGCCTTATTGCAACGGATTATTCAGTTGCAATGAAACTCAAAGAGCATTTCATGTATTTACAAGCTCTACACCAATAGAAAAATTCAGTTATAATTGTGAAAATCTTTTGCAGTAAAATCTATCGTCGCAACTCAAAATAGCAGGCTTCTTCAATTTTAGTGCTCTAAATGCTTTCATATAGACAAAACACTTAGGGTTTTATACAAAAGAGAACACTAGCTGCCACAGAACATTTGAAAATAACTTTTCATCTATCTTTGGGTGAAAATCATCAAGGAAAGATAAAGCTTTAAGATTAAGCAAGAAGATGTGAATTTCCAATAAAAAGAGCAGATTTTACTGAGCCTGCTTTGTTCACGTGTTCTTCTTCTTGTAGAACATATTCATTTCCTTATTATTTTCAATGTTTTTGATGTGCAACATGAGTGGCTAGACTCTTTTACTTAAGGATAAGATGAAACTCTTGTGAGCTATGTTCAAAACTTTTAATGTTATTAATGAATTTGCTTTTTAATCTATTTGTATTCCTTACACTTAATGCTTTTAGTTTACCTAGGCATTAAACTAAAGGATTCATGATATATGATTTTAATACTCGAAAGAGGATAAATTTGTATATTATATAAAAGGATAGACGACCTAAGAATTAATACATTGAAAGATGGTTAAGGATTAGGTAATACAAAAGGTTGGTTCTTAATGAGTGTTTAATTAATCTAATTAAATAAAAATATTAAATTGAGAAGTTATACATATTGTTCCATTAAAGTCCCGAGAGAAGGAATAAAATAATTTTAAAATCTGTGTTAATAAATTGATTATATTAAAGTTAGTATTGACAATTATAGACTACCCTAGCAAACTTGAATGGATTCAATCACCCCTAAACTTATCATCCTTACATGTAATTTTCTTAGTTTAATATTGATTTGCTTTAATTTACTTTAGATAATTTAGTAGTTAGGTTAACACAATTTCCAAAATTTAAGTATAGTTTAATAAAATTAGGCCATTTTAATTGCGATATTTAACTTATAAATTCTTTTCTATTCTCACGAGATTGAAACTCTACTTTTATTTTTGTACAAAACTAATACTGTGTATTTGTGATAATTTTTAAGCATGTACACATACGTTATTTTTTGAAATATGAAAAATAGTATAAAACATATCCACTATAATTTATATTACTCAATTCAGTTAATTTTAAAATAAAGCTTATACAAAGATTTAAAGCAGCTAATTACAAATATGATATTGAACAAGAAAGCTGAAATCACCCAGGTGGGGCAAAAAAGCGGCGTGAGGAACCAACATGAATCCAGTAGGAAGAGAAACGGCATCCAATAGAAGTAAATTCATCAGCTGCCTTTTACCCATGTCAGGTAC
Source organism: Trichilia hirta (assembly GCA_035221805.1). Lineage (NCBI taxonomy): Eukaryota > Viridiplantae > Streptophyta > Magnoliopsida > Sapindales > Meliaceae > Trichilia > Trichilia hirta. Next base: position 2,239 of record JAWDEX010190006.1, on the reverse strand, counting down.
TCTGTCAGCTGGAATAATTGTAGTCTGGCACTTGATTTTTGGATCTTTTGTTACCATCGGGGCCCCCGTTAGCTTTACAACAAGAGCTCTTGATTGAGAGACCATGCCACTCTTGTTATATTATTCACATTGCTCTGTCAGCCATATCAAGAAACTTAAAAATGTTAGTTATATTATGCACATTGCTTATTGTGACAATTTATGGGAATTCACCTGAGAAGCAGAAGAAAGAGTGGATGAAGCCCTGGTGGAGACGGAGAGCCTTTGGCGGAAATTTCGTGGAACTATGCATTTCAGTTGACATTATGGAGATAGTTAAGTGACAACGACCATAGCAGTAAAGTGGATAAGGTACGCTGCCACAATGATGCCACGTCTCCTCTTTACAAGAGGCTCGTCCTTATCTTTGGGCCTTTTTATAAAGTTTAAACCCTGCTAATATCAAAACAGCCCACTTGACCCTCAAGTGGAGAGCCCCAAGTTTATAATAGTTCTGTTCTGGGACAATCTTGTTGTTGACAAAACTGAAATCTAGCCCAATGTATGGGTCTAGATCTCTACTATTGGATCTTCTAATATGTTGACAAAACCCAAGATAGTTTGAATTCTAACCGATTCTGTAAATATCCATAATGGTAATAGTCGCACAAATTAACTTTTCAGTGTGTTTGGCGAACAAATCATAAAGTTATATGCCCATGCTTTAGTTTTAAAAGGCAAAGTCCTAGCTAGGACCAATTACGGTTGCTTTTTCTGTAGCCCAATGACGAAGCCATATATGAAAGCAGACCAAAGGAGAAAACGGAACCTATCGAGCAACTTGACCAAATTAGTGATATTACTACACCTGTTATCACTGTTATTAGTGCATATCCAGAATTTACATAATTATATACTATATAATCTAATCTACAGATTGCACCTGAAGTAGAATAGGAGTAGGAAATTTCCAGCGGAATTGGAAGTAAAGATAATCGAATCGAATGCCTCTAATACTGGATCTTAGGTTAAGCCAATCGAAGCAGTAGCAGCTGTCAAAAAGCAAAAAGTGCTCATGATCTTGAGCCTACAATAATTAATCTCTCTCTCTGCTGTTTAGCTGGCAAAGAAGCTATTGATTTGTAATGATGTAGGTTTTTGATTTTATCTGACAGGAGACCAAGGTCCACTTGCTTGTTTGTCTACAATCCATTATAAACTAAAAATACACAATCATGCCGTTATCTCCATGGGTGCATGGCGTGAAATATGCACCCATCATGTGATTATTGTACTAGCACTTCAAGCGTCCGAACTCTCCCTCTAATAATTCCCTGCCAATCTCACCCTTTTGTAAAAATTTGCATTTTTAAAACTTGTCAAATTGTAATTTATTTATATTACTTTGATACGTGCAAATATATAAATAGAGAGGGAGAAAATAGAAAGTGAAAGGAGTATTGCAATGTGGGCATCTTTAGTTTCTTTAGTTTAGGTTTTCTCTTGCACCAATACAGAGAAAGAGAATCCATTATCATCAAATAAGGAGACAACCAACAAGTAAAGTGAACTGGTGAAGGAAGAAAAAATAAATAAATCACATGGTGTAGTCTACAGTCTGCAAATAGACATATAAATGAATAAACAAGAGAGTAGTATGAGATTAAGCAACTTTGAAGCAAAAGCCAAAAAAACAGTGGAACATTCTTATGAGGCATTTTGAAACTGTACAAACTTAAGTTGTTTGGCTTCTTGTGATATCTCTAAAGCTTTTTGTCTCTCACAGCTCAGTTCTAGCTATATGAAGTAAATTTTCTTATATTTAAGTACTGAATCAGACTATAATTTATTAATCATAAGTAAAGAGGTTGACTAGAATCCTAAGGAGGTTTACCAAATTTGAATTGGTTTGGCCCTTTTTCTGCATGTTGGCAATGCATTTGGAAAAACAAACGTCCCCAAAAATGAAACATTCCTAGTCATCAACTCTATAATAATCCTTCTATGGCAGTGGTTGTAATCTAGCCTTAGAATTTGCATGCCACAGCTAGGGCACACAGAGACAAATTAACTTGAAATCTTGCCTTAGAATTTGCACTAACTAGTGTTTGCTAAGTTACCTTTTAAGTGTTTACCGTTAATTTTGAGAACGGAGAAAATGATGAATAGTAAATATATGTTAGTTAAAAGAACTCTAAAAAAAAAGTAAAATCTAATTTCTTTAATGTCATTTTTAACTCTTTTTTATAGAATGATTGTC
>JAWDEX010189995.1:0-12857 GCA_035221805.1 Trichilia hirta | reverse complement strand
GAGTTGTGGATAGGACTGACAAATACGCTATTCAAGTAACTGTTCAGGTGTCTCATCACGTTAGATTGTGCCCTGTCCTGCAAGTTGTAGGCACTCATTGTTACACCAGACCTAACGTAAAGGAGTGGTGAAAGGTGAAAGCAATACATGAAGGGGGATTTTGATTCTTTTAAGCGGAGATTTCTAGAGAATGCCATCTTTAAGCGATTAAGAAGGAGATAATGTACTCACAAATATTTTTCGAGCCCATCTTTTCAGGTTGGTAAAACACCCAAATATTCACATTTTTCCTCTTTTTATTTGGTCCTACATCATTCATTGACTTGAGCGTCAGAGTTTATTCGCTGATAATTCGACTTTATTCCTAACTTGTTTTTCTATGATTTCAGATAATCTTCGAGGAGATTTTACATCGATTGCAATAATAAATCTGTGTAATATGCTGAATCTTTTATTTCTGAAAAATTTAGAAATGAACAAGCAACAAGAAAAATTTTTCCATTTACCCCCAAAATACTATTACTGATTTATATTTGGTCACAACAATTGAAAAACTAATAATATGGCAGAGGCACCAGCGTCAATTATCCGTCCTTGACAAATTTCCTTTTTCGATAAAAGGGGTGATTGGGTATTACCTCGGTGTGCAACAGTAGCCACAGAGAAAACTTTATCAAAACTGGATTGAGTTGAATGTAGCAGATTCTTCAGAACTTCCATTTGTTTTACTGTGAAAGGCATAGGAGATGGACTGGTATTTGAGGCATTCGAGGCAAATTCTGCAACATATGCTAAATTGGTTGCTTTTCGCTAGCTTCGAGGTTTCCAATTTGGTGGTTTCCAACGAACATCCTAGTATGTTTTCTTGGTATGATAGGGCTTATTGCAGTGATCGCACTATAACTTATTGTCCTTGGATCTCTAATTTTGGTGGTTGTTCGAGTCAACGCATTTTGCTGCTAGAGCAGATCCTTGCTGATTTTCTTCGGTGCATGAATTTGAGAAATTATGGAGCATGACTCTCTTACAGTTCTCTTCGTGTCTGACTTCCGTAAATGCGTCTTAAATGGATGGAAGAGGCTTGGTACTGAGTATCCTTCCCGTAACTTCATCCTATTCCTTGATATCCTTAGAGGAAATCAAATGCTCGTTCTTTCTCAAGCATTTTGTTCCGGAGCATTCCATTATTGGGACAATGCCATATCGCTACATAAAACACATCCATTTCTTATCAATATTCATTCAAAAATTATAATATTTGGTTACCAACCTTGTTCCTTGTCAAGTGTTCTAATTTGTGGATCAAATTTCGAAGCATTGAGAGGTGTTTTCGAGATTTAAATACAATTTTTGAATTGCTTTCTAAATTTCATGAGCAATTTTGTAGAACAAATACATCCTTCTAATTTTCTGATCCATGGAGTTGATAAACCATGCCATGAGAATAAAATTTTTAGGAGTGGTTGATTCTGAAATTTTGAAAGGACCAAAGGATTGAGATATGAAAATCATGTCCGGTCTAAATGGTAGAGGATTCAACAGTAGTAGGAGCCTAAAAAGGATCACGCATTGTATACAGTGAAGGAGAAGAAAAGCACCGGAGGAAAAAGGGTCAACAACAATGATCAGTGCCAGCAGGAAAGCTCGCCTCCAATACCATTAAATCAAAAGTTTTTGAATAATACTTCTATTTATCTTTTTAAAAAAATAGAATACAATATATAGAATATAGATTATCACAAATAGATTAACCCAATCCCAGAAAAATCAATTATTCTAGGAATCAAAAAACTTAAACTAATAATAAACATAAAAACAGAAAATTAACCAACTAAAATCCCTGAAATTTGGGATTATCTACCCGACTTTCCAACAATATCAAAGAGAAAAAAAATATATTAATTAATTAGAGTGCCTTTCATTGTGATGGCAACATGAGGTAGAATGGTGGACAACTCATATATCTTTTCCTTCAATGCCACCACACTTCATCATCTCCTCTCTGATCCTTTCACTCTGGTCTTGCAGAATAGCAGAGTCTTCTTTATAAGTAATTCCAAACCCTGAAAACTCAATTTCTGCATCATTTTTGAGCTTCCTGATCATAAACTCAGCTGCGTTGCGTTCTTCATTGCTTGCCCCCTCTTCCAAGGAAACTCTTCCTTCAAAAGCTTCTTCAACAATACCCTCAACAGGGATGGAATCTGCATTCAACCTCGTCGTTTGAGCATTTATCGCAACTTCTGATTTATCTACTATCACTTCATTCTTCTCTGACACTAAAGTAGCCTCCAAAGAAATTCCACTATCATCCAGGAAAGAGTCACTAGCACACTTGATTTGATTTTCATGGTGTTCTTCAAATGCAGAAATAGGTTCATCTTTTAGAAAAGACTCTTCTTTCTGAATTGCTGTTAGGCTTAGCCTTTGAATTGCTTCGGTTGCAGCACCCTTAGCCCATTCTTTGCTGTCGACATACCTAAACAAGGAAGAAATAAATTCAAATGCAGTGAAGAAAGGGGTTTATTATTCTTGAAGACTGAACATGGAACTGAAGAAGCTTATGATCATTATACTTTTGACGCTCTGCGAAATCATTGAATTACAAATAAATAAAAGAAATTCAATAAATTTATGTAAGATACCATTATTAATACAAGAGCATGACTACAACAGAAAACATTACAAAAGAAAGGAAGTTAAAAGCATTACCTTTGAGGGTCCAGTCCACCTGAAAGAAAGGCTGAATTCATCAGATTATCAAGAACTGTGGGGTCATTGGAGAAGTATCCTCCATCCCTTGCAATCTCAACAAGAAAATGTACGTCCAAGATAAATTGTTCCTGTCACAGGAAGCACGATGGAACAAATTCAGCAAATGATCTAGCATTAGATAACAGCTACATATCAAGGCTAAGTAAAATGCCTAATAAAATTAAGAATGCAATAACTGATTTTTGCATGGTAGTTGACTAAAAAATTTTGCGTAAGGGATCCATGAAATATTTAGCATCTGAATGTAGAGGATAGCTTCCAAGTTGAGATGATGCCAATAGTCATTTGAGAAAGGAATTTGCATCAATGTGATCAAAGCTATGGCATTACAACCTCCAAACACAGTTTTGAATTGAATTTTCAAAAACTTTTGCTTTAAGGAAACTAGGTCAACAACATTAGCAGAAGAATTAGATGGCCATTGTGGACTTCCTATCCAATTTTTGTGATTATGTTCTCTTCAATAAAATTTATGTTTCTTACTATGAAAAGAAAAGAAAAACAATATTCAAAGAAGAATTAAACTTGTTCATACACGGTCATCATCCATTTACCTATCAAAAACTCACAGGACATGTTTATAATTTCTCCATAGGTAATTTATACATTTCTTGGTTTTAAACTGCAGTACCACCATAATGACTATGTTAGAGATGCCAAATGTACACAGGAATGCCAAATGAAGGATTGAGCTTCAACAATGAACGGAAAAATAAGAAGTTTGTGCATGTTGATCCATCAAAGGAAAAAAATGACAGACTTCCTATGGTAGGATCAGTCCTAGGGCATTTAAAGTCTTTTGCTAGCATCCATGCAAGTTGGCACTGACAGACCAGCTTATAGAAGGGCCAAAGAAAGTCAGGTATGAGTAATATAATAAAAATCAAAAGATCAATATCCTGAAATTATCGAAGCAAAAGCATCAAAATACATACCTGATCAAAAACATCAGAATTTTGTCCGCTTAAATTCTCTTCAGGAAGTGCAGAGATCTGTTTGTTGTTTGAAATCCAAAGAAATACTGTCTCTACCAGCTCCCTCATCAGCTCCATCAACCAGTTCGGCTCAAAAACACTTTCTTCAACAAGTTTGTTTAATGTCCTCAGTTCAAAAAACAAACCCTGACCATTGCATTCCCAGAATAAACAAGTGGTTTATCACCCAACTACCAAATAAATATCTTCCTACCGGTAAATGTTAATTGCTTGTTGCATATAAACCTCTAAGTCTTCTTTTGAAGAATTTTACTTTCCTCTTTTTGATTTCTATAAAAATGTTTAGGAGTCGCAGAAAATCTTCTAACAAAGCAAGGGGTTCATGCTTATCTATAAAAGACGCAAAAGCATACCTGAAAGGCAGCAGTGGGCATCATACTGCACAACATGCGACGATCACCCGCATTAACAGTGCAAGCTTCTGATGCATGCTCAGAGCCAGTTTTGGCAGACATCTTCTGGTTCATCAGTTTCTGGCAGAAACGAGCTCTCAGCCTATCATTAGCCTCGGAGATAAACAGCATAGAACTATCAAATTCTTTCTGTTGAAAACCAACTGAATGATTGATGTCTCTGAAGATACTTCCAACAGTTCCAGAGAAAAAATATTCTAATGTTGACAGATTAGCTAGAACAGAAACTTGCTGTGACAGCGATTCGGCCACAATTATTCTTGAACCTCCTTTCTCTGTAACATTTGTTTCACTATTGATGCTCCTTTCAAGGATGGCAACATATTCTGCGATGAGGTCCATGAGTCCTCTGAATATACAATCTTCCATTTGAAGAGAAACTAAAGGGGTAATATCCGCAATGATAGCCTGAAAAAGAAGAAAGACATAAGAAAAAGTAAATCACAACTAAAAATGCATGACAAGATAGTAGAACACTTCGCTATAAAACAAAAAGGAAAACTTTAAATTGGCTCTTGCTCCATATTTTTTAATTCCTGATGATAATATTCCATCATTTCACCAAAATGGTACTAATCAACTATAAGATACTTAATTTCAGTCTGGCTGACTTGACTAAATTTGCTTCTAAATGCAAACTGCTATCTGATATATCAAATAAGCCACTGTAATTTTGATTTGCGTGTAGCCTCATCATAACTAACATTCTAGTATTTTACTTGACACGCTATCATTTTCATGGAAATGGGACAATTGTATGCTGTAAAAGTTATGGCAGTCTCTTCAGAATAAGAATTTACATAACAAATAATTGTTGCTGCCAATAGACAAAAATAAATGATATAGTTGCACATATGCAATTGGCAATCATTACAAAGACGATTATAATCATTTTTGTCTTTTTCTCTAATAAATTCACGATATGCAAGATAATCATTTTTGTCTTTGTCTTTAATAAATTCACGGTATACATGGATCTCATGCAAAAAAGCATAGTAATGCACATACCATATCGGCATAGTTTCTAGTCTTCTTTTACTTAAGATTTAAGTGTTTTTATCTAAAACGAAACCAAACACTCATCTGAAATGACATCAAGCAAACCTGCAACAGCATTATAAGCTTCCGGCCACTATTAGTGAGCAGGAAATATTCTGGTTGTTGCTCGACAGCCATAGAAGACCCCACTACATTTATAATTCCTGATACAAGATATCTACCCAAAACCCAAGAATCAGCTGCTGAAAAGATACTAATGACTTTCTTAAAATGGTCTATATGCATCTGTAGAACTTCTTCCAAACAGGGACGAATTTGCTTGATCAAAAATGGCCGCAATGTTAGTCTCTGATTTTCTAGCAATGAGCAAAATGACATTGCATATTGCACAGCTTGTACAGCTGTGGACATGCCACCACTTATCTCTGAGATGGGCTTAACATACTTGTTAAAATAAACAACAAAGACTTCAATTTCTTCACAGGCCCACCAAATAAAATCTGAAGCATAAGGTGAAGTTTCCCCATATAACATTACAAAGCTCCTTGCAGCTTGAGATATCATTGAAAACACAAACTTCGATAGTTCTCTAATGTACACCCCATGTAAGATAGATTTTAAAGACTGCAAATTATGTATTCCAGTTGCAATACGTGAATGGTAATAATTGAGCAATAATTGAGTTGCAAGATGGCTCTCATCCAGTCTGCAAAGTCCAACCAGTGTCTTCTGCAGTTCTGGTGATGCTATTCTTGGATTTTCAGCAACCAGTGTTAACTGCAATTTGAGTCTGGCCTTTCTCTCAGAAATAGCAGAGTCATATTGCACTAAAACATCAGATGAACCATTGTCATCATATTGTAGTCTTTGGAAATTCTCATCCTCCAGTTCTAAAATGGTTATGGCTTCATCAATCCTGTTCTCAGCCAGAAGCATGTCCAAGGTTTCTGATACATTAGTGATATGAGCCTCCATTTCACAGGTGGCAGGTGGATCAGCAGTTACTGAATCCTCAATAGCCATTTCAATTGACTCTCCTGATAAAACCCTTACATATGTGTCATCTATAATGCCTTTTACAAGTCTTCTCTGGAGTGTAACTTGGCCTTTCAGTAGCATCAGTTGGTTTTCCATCCTTTCTGCTTCCTCAAATATTCTGCAAAGATGATTATATGTTGTTTCAATATCTTTTAAACTATAATTTGAAATGTTATCATAGAATCTGTTATCAACATTTGCTTCACAATTCAAACATTAGTGTACAATTTGGAGTTTTTGGATGTAATTTGAATACAATCTCACAAAAAACAGTGAAAATATTCTAATTTTAAGCTAATTTCTCTATTGTGCACCAAAGCTGTTTGTAAAATTAAATCTTTTTTCCTTTAGACTTTCTTTATTCTAGCTTTCCGAGTCAAAAATATCCTATTCGGATCTTACACCATATGGCGATGATGTATTTTAACAAAATGTTAATACTAACATAAAACCAAAAAAAGACGAAAGTCACCTAACAAAGGTCGGATAGTGAACAAAAATATTCCTGTGAAAATCTTGCTCTGATTCTGCCTTTAACTCGAGAAGTTCTGAACAAAGATGTTTAACTCCCTACAATTAACAGCACATTTCAAAAACCACGCCAACCAATCAAAACCAACGCATAAATTTCACCCTAAATTAAGAACAAAATAAAATAAAATAAAATAAAACAGAGAGTTACCTTCGCAGTCATGGATTGGAGCTCAGACTCGTCGCCTACGTCACTGGAAACCGACGAAATATCGGAGCTTGTATCGTGCAACGCAGATTTTTCCATTTCTTGATGATCTCTGAACCGGAACTTTGTTGAAGTGGAAGGTTTTTCCATGGAGACCGATTGGGAGGTTCATTGGAGGAGAGATGAACAGGGTTCATCTTTGCATGAAAAGGTGCCAGTTGGAGCTGCCTGTCGTCGTTTTCTGACGTTGTCTTCTTTGGGAGAAGCCTCGGTTTCTTCGTTCAAATTATTAAACCATGCGGAGATTGCTCAACCGACAACTTTGTTCTCGTTTTCTTGTCGTTTTGTTCTTCAGGTTTCACAATCCCTGGAGCAGTTATGCTGGCTGTCGTGACATCACGGCAAAAAAAATGAGACGAAATGCCGTCGTTTCAATGTCCCTTGATTAATGTCGTCGTTTTGTAAGTTATTGTACCGCGAAACTATATCGTATCCCTTCAATTTCAAGTTTTATTAATTTTTTATTAAATAAAAAAAATATTTGTTTTTCTTTTCAAATAAAACTTCTTCACAAAAATCATCATGAAAGATAAATTAATAATAATAAATTAAAAATATTAATAATAAGTATTAATTTTTTATAAATTATGTAGCTGAGTGATTCTGTCATTGGGATATTTGTGCTGGTCCTGAGTTTAAATTTCTTAAAGTACATTTACATATAAGAGTCTAGTATAGTTAGAATTTTATTTTGTATTTGATACCACTGTAATGTGGTCCTTTTACATGATCTTAATTGATTCAGGACAGATGCTATATGATATGCGAATACGTACCCAAAAAGAATGAGTGCTTGGTCGTGTATTACTGACCACTGCAGTGTGATAATTGAATATAAAAATTTTCTCATTATCTAAAAAAAAAAATTATTATATAATTATAATGTGTTTAATATAATTTTTTTTCAATTTCAATAAATTTTATTTACTCCCGTTAAAAATATGCGACGTCCCGTAACGTATACCATTGCCAAGTCAAATTATTTAAAAATTTTATACTTTTTAAAATAACTCTTAAATTAAATATAATTTATTATATATTATGTAATTTATTATATCCTTTTGCAATAATTATTATTAAAATATGTTCTGAAAACAATATGCAATTTTTTTCAAAATAATTATTCTATATAATTTTGAAAACAAACATAAAATATATTTAATTATTATTAATTTTAAATAATTATATTCAATAAATACTATTAAATATATTTTTATTCTTAAAAATTTTAATAGCATTCACTTTCTGGAAGTGAATTCTAGACTTCTAATTATAATAATTGGTTTAAAAAATTGGTTTTCACTTTAAAGTGAATTAAATATTATTTTTAAAAAAATTAAGTTGTCAAATTGAAATTTCCCATATCATTCATGAATTAGGCACGTGCAAGTCCCAAGAAAGCAAAATGCTACACGGCACCGTTACCCGTCAGTGGCATTCGCAAGCGAAACTATTGACCGATGAAGGGTAACCGGGTAAGGGCGCGAGGCCATAATAGGAAATAACGAATTTTAGTGGCCATTCAACTCAACTGTTGTTAGTCATTTCACAGAGACTCTGACTCTCGAAACATTGCAAATGGGAGTACTCCCATGTCGTTTCGTTGTTGTCGTCCTCCTGCTCCTCCTCTTCGGGGTTGTGCATAATACCTCCGCAAATGGCGGGGAGTTCAGCGGAGACTACTCCAAATTATCAGGAATCATAATACCAGGATTCGCGTCGACTCAGCTGAGAGCGTGGTCAATCCTTGACTGTCCGTACTCTCCTCTCGATTTCAACCCTCTTGACTTGGTATGGCTCGACACAACCAAAGTAAGCTTCAGCCATTTTGAACCGGATTTCTTCCTCGCGTTTACATATAGTATACTTTTTAACTGTGTTGATCACATGGTTGCTGTATTGTACTGGTTCTAATTGTTCGATTTTTGTATGGCGTTTCATTTAAGTAGATGTGCGGAAATTGACATTGATATTGAATAATTCGCGTACTCTTGTCGTCGTCTAAGACAAACAGTTCTTATCGATGAGTGTTTTGCTGCTTTCCAGTGTTTGTATGCGGGAAAAGAGCTTCAAATTACCGAAGCATATTCTGTCTACACTTTCAGGATAAAAGAAACATTTGGACTACCTTTTATCTGATAGGTGATCTTTAGGAAATTTTTTTGGATCGGAAAAGATTTTGATGTGATTTGTCTCTAATTAATAATTATTTTCCAGATAATGATTTTATATGCTTTTACACAAAACGTTTTTACTTGAAACAGCATTGTGCAAAACTACTTTTGATACACGATTGGTGAAAGAGCGGATGATGTCTAGTATTGTGTTAACTGAAATTTTTGTATCCATATGCCAATGCAGCTTCTTTCTGCTGTGAACTGCTGGCTTAAATGCATGATACTAGATCCTACCAATCAAACGGATCATGCCGAATGCAGGTCTCGGCCTGATAGCGGTCTTTCTGCTATTACCGAACTTGATCCAGGATATATAACAGGTAAATTATGTTTCAATTCATATCTGCTTGAATATGTTTATATAATATATCTGTTGTTTCTGTTTGCTATTGGTGTTATTGTAATGCTAAACTAAATCCTTGCCTTATGGTCGTAGGGCCGCTGTCTTCAGTGTGGAAAGAATGGATTAAGTGGTGCATTGAGTTTGGTATAGAGGCCAATGCAATCATTGCTGTTCCATACGATTGGAGATTGTCACCATCTAAGCTTGAGGAGAGAGACCTCTATTTTCACAAGCTAAAGTTTGTATATTGCTACTTATATATCTTTAATGTATATTATTTTCTATGGATATACATGCCTGTTTGGTGTAATATACTTTCTTAGTCTTCTAAAGTACTTTCAGGATTGAGGTGAAAAATCTGAAGTTGATATGTAAATTGTTAAAATAAACAAGATTTTGGTATAACCAACTGATAAATTCCTGTTGATTGAAGTAGTTGCCATTTTTGCAAATTTTATTACTATTTTTTATTTTTAATTTGTTTAATGTTTATTTTCTTAGATGCCTATCGATTAATCATACTATAAATACGTTTTTATATACTCATCTTATATGGATTCTGCACCATTTATCCTTGAATAGAGATTTGATTTAGTAGTATTTATAGTATTGCATGATTGGCACAGAAAGTTGAAACTATTACTTTATTTTGTAAGTGCAAGTTTTATTCAAAGATTATCTTTTCTTAGGCCCAACCAGTAAATCGTTATATTTTCCACTACCAATAAAATAATGTGGTTTAAGAAGGAATAGTTCATGTTATAACTGTATTATCTGTTATGAAAATACAAAGTTGCCTGTGTTTTTCTTCTAGGGTAAGCTGGTTATTTATTTTTTAATCTTTTACACAGAAAAACATCCGTGTACATGGATAGAAGTCTTATAGTCAAAATTTTCAGAAAATCTCATTGAAGATGAACTGTGTGAATACTAAAATGAGTAGCTATGTGAATCATTTGTAGTTAAATAACTGTGAAATGAGTTTACTCGGTCATTGATATATTTTATTATCATGGCAGGTTGACATTTGAAACTGCCCTGAAACTTCGTGGTGGTCCTTCATTAGTATTTGCACATTCATTGGGTAATAATGTATTTCGTTACTTTCTGGAGTGGCTAAAGCTAGAAATTGCCCCAAAACAGTATATCAAATGGCTGGATGAACACATTCATGCTTATTTTGCTGTTGGTATGATCGATTTGCACCTAAACTATTTGCCTACAAAGTGGAATTTCTTGGAATGATGACATATGCTTTTATTTGGCTATGTTTTGTTTGCTTTTTTGCAGGTTCTCCATTTCTTGGTGCAACTGAAGCAGTTAAAGCGGCACTCTCTGGTTGCACATTTGGTCTTCCTGTTTCTGAGGTTTTCCTTTTTCATTTTGTTTTCATTGTTATTCAAAACCTCTATGATACTTCTCTTTGCCACGTGTCACTCTTCTTTCATTGATGACTTGGTGATTTTCTTAACCTTTGTAATAATTAATTGAGTTTTGCTTCTGTTTAACTTCTACTGTTATCTTTTCTATTCTTTGGTATTGCCAACTGCATTATATTTTTGAAATGTGAGATACCTCAGTATTTAGTTTAAGGTGCCCAACATAGGAACATCTTGCTATGCCTTTTTTACAATTATTACTTTTCTTTGATGACTTGATGATTTGCTTATGTAATAATATGTAACTCATTTTTTTTCTTTTGCTTATCTTCTACGGTCAGCCTTCTTATTTTTATTTATATCTTTTGGTGTTGCCAGCGAATCACATTAGGATCCAGTTTATTATTATTGCTTAGAAACCTAGCTTGCTAGGCTAGGCACGGATGCATATGATTGTTACGTTATGCCTTTGGATTTGGTTGCTTTTTAACATGTGCATAACATTTATTTTGCAAGGTATCAGGGAACAGCTCGATTGATGTTCAATTCTTTTGGTTCGTCATTGTGGATGATGCCCTTTTCAAAGTATTGTAGAGCTGATAACAAATATTGGAATAATTTTTTGGCTGGTACAAGGAATAGTCATTACATACATCAGTGTGCTGAGCAGGAATTTCAGGCAAACTACTCTGGATGGCCAACAAATATTATCAATATTGAAATTCCTTCAAAACGTGGTAAGACTTAACTCTTGTGTATGTTTCAGGGGACATTGTTGTCTTTATGTTTATGTGTTCTGTTAACCTCTTATACTGGCAGGATTTGATGCTTATCCATCAGTTTCAGAAATAACTCAGACCAACTTATCCAACATGGAATGCGGACTCCCTACTCAATTATCCTTCTCTGCTCGTGAAGTATCTGATGGGACCTTTTTCCAGTCAATAGAGGATTATGAACCGGAAAGCAAGAGGTTGCTTTACCTATTGCAGAAGTGAGTATTGTCTTGATAGCAGTTAATGAAGTTCTTAGTACATCATGTTCCAGTTTTCTGGCTTAGAAGTTAGAAATAGAAGAACTTTTCCTTTTAATTGTCCTTGTAGTGTAGAATCTACTCACCTTTGAAGCAATTTCATGTTTAACTTCCGAGATTCTATATCCTATTGCTTAAGCAAAACAAAGTTGGTGTTATTTTGGGCATTATCTTTATTTCTGTAAGGTTGTCACATAAAACACCAGATATCCATTTCAATAATTCAAGCGTACATTTATGCCCTTCATAGTCTTTGACGCATATGTTCGTCAATGAGACAGAAAATTCATGTTGTATAGGATGTTGTTGGAAAGTTTTTGAAGGAGAGAATATTCATTATTAAAGCCCACTGATGTTCAGACCCTTGAATGTTCTCGAGATGAATATATGCAAAGCACATGAATGCTTTGTTGTAAAATTAGGTGCATTATCTCCAATGTAGGACAAGTTTGTAATGGAATAAACTTGCTAACAAGGGTCTGAGTTGTATTCTTCTTCATAAATTTGTGAAGGAATGGGGTTGATTTGGCAAACGGTTATTAGTGAAATCTTTCCTTGACTTTAGATGATTTTACCCAAGACTGTCTCATGTGATTTACATACATGCCATCCAGAAATAGGCATTAAGAAGGAAACCCCTTCCAAACTGTTTGACCATTTAATTCTATATTGAAAATTTTTGTCAACTTTTTGCCAATATATGTTGATAAAATTGTTTTGTTTATTTGTGCTTTTCATACCTTGTTTACAGTGCTTTATTTTTCAGGTCATATCACGGTGATCCTGTTCTAAATCCTCTTACACCCTGGGACAGACCACCTATAAAAAATGTTTTTTGTATCTATGGAATAGACTTAAAGACTGAGGTAAGATGGCATTCTCCAAATAGATATGATAATTGGATTTGTCTTCGAGCAGATATGATAAGTGGGTTTGTCTTGATTGCTATTTAGTATTATCACTTTA
>JAWDEX010189986.1:0-12858 GCA_035221805.1 Trichilia hirta | reverse complement strand
ATTCCCTCAAAACAATTTGGACTTACACCAGAAAGGTTATTGTGGGAGATATTTAGCCTCTCTGGACTTTTCTTATTAATTATTTGAGACGGTATCTTCCCTCTGAGCAAGTTGCGACTCAGATCTAACTCTGAAAGTATAAACAATTTCTAAGCCAGTTGGTATTTCTTGTCTAATCTTATTGTTACTCAAATTCAAGTAATGCAATTTCAACAAATAGCCTAGAGTTTCTGGGATCGAGTTGCTTAATTTATTTGCAGACAAGTCGAGGTACTCAAGTTCGGTTAATGATGCAAGTTCTCGAGGTAGACTTCCAGAAAGTTTATTCCCATTAAGAATAAGTTTATTTAGAGAAGTTAAATTTCCAAGTTCCATTGGAATTTCTCCATCTATATGATTTGAAGAAATATCAAGCACTTGTAGTCGAGAAGATTTTCTTATTTCAGGCGATATACTCCCAGTTATATTATTCATTGAAACGTTTAGAGTGCCTAGTTGGGCGCATTGTCCCCAAATCGATGAGATTTCACCATAAAATCTGTTATGACTGAGATCTATGAAATATAAGTTGGGATAAATGCCAAAATCTTCAGATATATTTCCACTAAGATTGTTCCCCTGGAGACGTGCTATGAACAGACTCGTGCAATTTCTCAAGCCTCTAGGTATTAAACCTTGAATACGATTATTTCCAATAGTGAAATTCTGAAGTACACCATTTTGGCAAATATTTTGTGGTAAATGACCTGTGAATTGGTTTGTGTCCAACACAAGCTCACTCAAATTCATTAAATCTCCTATTTCTTCAGGAATGAAGCCAGTAAGCTTATTGTCACGAAGGTATAAAGCTGTCAAACTGCTAAGATTACCAAATGAACGAGGAATAACACCAGTGAGGTGATTTATAGCCAACTCTAAATCTAACAGAGACTTTAAGTTTCCTATTTCGTCAGGAATGGAACCAGAAAGCTCATTTTCATAGAGGTATAACATTCTCAAACTGCTTAGATTACCAAATGAATGAGGAATGACACCAGTAAAATAATTTTTATTCAAAGTTAGATCTGACAAAGACTTTAAGTTTCCTATTTCATCAGGAAGTGAACCAAAAAGTTGATTTTGATGGAGGTATAGAGTTCTCAAATTGTTGAGATTACTAAATGAACGAGGAATAACACCAACAAGATGATTTGTACTCAATGCTAGATTTAACAAAAGCGATAAGTTTCCTATTTCATTAGGGATGGAACCAAAAAAGTCATTTTCATGGAGGTACAAGGTTCTCAACCTGCTAAGATTACCAAAAAAATGAGGAATAACACCAGTGAGATTATTTGTACTCAACCATAGATCAGACAAATACTTTAAGTTTCCCATATTCGATGGAATGGAGCCAGAAAGAAAATTATTGGAAAGATATAGAGTAGTCAAGTTGCCCAAGTTACCCAAAGAAAAAGGAATCGAACCGTTGAGATGATTTGTGTCCAGTTCTACATCGAAAAGATGCTTCAAGTTTCCTATTTCGTCAGGAATGGAACCGAAGAAATCATTGTGATGGAGGTATAAAATCATCAAACTACTAAGATTACCAATTGAACGAGGAATGAGACCGCTGAGTTGATTTGTGTTTAACACTAAATTAACAAGAGACTTTAAATTTCTCATTTCATCAGGAATAGAACCAGAAAGCTCATTTTCATTAAGGAATAAAGCCCTCAAACTACTAAGATTACCAATTGAATGAGGAATAATACCGGTGAGATTATTTGTCCTCAACCCTACGGCTATAAGAGACTTCAACTTTCCTACCTCCAGTGGAATTGAGCCATTTAGCTGATTCTCATAAAAGTAAAGGACTTTCAGATGTCTTAGTAGGCTAATTTCAAGAGGTATTTTCCCAGAAAATTTGTTTCTTGATAAATCAAGATACTTGAGATTTGTAGTATTAGCGATCTGAGGTGGGATGATGCCAAAAAATTCATTAATGCTAATATCAAGATACGCAAGATGAGGAAACGATGAGAATGAGAATTTATAAAGCGTACCTATCAAACCTGTAGTTGTCAGGTTTATACCGATGACATTTCCAGCTCGACTGCAATAAATTCCAGACCATGCGCAATGGCTTGTTTTGGTGGAATTATTAACAGTATAAAGAGTCCATGAAGGCAAGAGAGTACGGTTCTGGTTATGATAAAGATTTTTTTTCCATATGAGAAGAGCTTGTGCTTCCTCAGAAGAACCAGTAAATGAAAAGTTCAACGAAAGAAATAGGAATAGAGAAAAAAGTGAGAAAACTACTAGTTTATTATTTGACAACTCCATCGATTAAAAAGAAGAAAGGGCAAGATGAAAATACAAGATCAATTAGCGAAGGGAAGCAGACTGAAAACTTATCATAAACTGAAGTGAATTGAAATTGAAAAGATTATGTAATTCTTGGGCTTTTGAGCACATAGAAACGAACACTGATGTAGAAGAGCAGTACACCAAGACCCAAATTTATAGGAACCGCGTAAGTGCAAATGAGCGAATATGCGTGCAGTCAATGGAAGGGGAATAGTATTCATTGTTACTTACGTTGTGAAACTATTGATAATTAATACACAAGTTCGATTAAAAGGAAAATGATATATTTAATATTATTAATATTTGTTAGAATCAATCAAACACATTACATTACTGTTCCCAAGTTTAACATTATTATCTTTAAAAATATTTTCATAGCAATTGTTTGTTTGAATCTAAGCATATGGAGGAGAAATGTAATAGAAGAGTCCAACTAGTTTCTCTAACCCACTCAATACGTTAGAACAATTTTATCTTCTAATGAAATTAATTTAATTTAATAATAAAAAAATTAAAAACACCAAAAAAAATTTTAGACTCGGAATTCAAACCTGCCCTTTGAAAATAAATTACTTCTACTAAAAAAATTTATTTTGCTATGCAAATAGGAATTATTCACATAAACACTACAAATAAAAATAAAAAATTATTCATCTATGTATCAAAAAAGTGTCAATGTTAAATTTTTAATTTATAGATAGATATTCTTTTAGTTTTAAAAATATTCATAAATAAATAATTTATTAGGATATACATGAGGTAACTTCATATTTAATTAATAATATTAAAAATAAAAAATCTAAAATACAGAAATAAATAATTTATTAAGATATATAATAGTATTCATTGTTATATTTAATGTATTATGCTAAAAATAAAAATTTTTTACACAACTATTATATATAAATTAATGTGACATAATAGTATTGATAAAAGAAAGTACAAAATGAATCCAATTAATAAAAAAAACTAATCTTTATTATACAATAATATGAAAATATTACGTTATTTGGGTAAACGATTATTTTGTCTTACTTTTTGATCTAATCCTATTTTCATATTTTTTTAAAAAAACATCCAATATTTTCTTTTGATAAGAAATTTTGTTTTATAAAATTTGTACCATTTAGAGAATACTGAATTTTTTATTAAAAAAAATAAAGAATATTATAGTTTTAGATTAAAAGGTAAAAGAGAAATAATCATTTATTTACGTCATTTCGTATATAATAATTTATACAGATAGGTTATATCTTAAAATATATTACCCTTAAATATTTATTATTATTATATTATCATTATCATTATCATTATCATCATCACAAAATATTAGAATATTAATATTTTTTTTTTTCGACGATTTGATACAATGATCAAATATGGATTGACGAAGACTAGATTTCTAAGTCAACCAACACATTTTGCTGAAGTGGGGTTGTCCTTCGATAGTTTAATTCGCAACTTTCTTGCTATTAACAGTGAACAATAATGACACCCAAGTGGCGTGTGATTTTATTTTATTAAATTTAAAAAGCAATTTTTTAGGCTTTTACTTATTTTAAAATTGAACATAGATAAGCGGAAAAAAGGACTCAACTTAGGATTAGATTGAAATTCTTGCCGCTTATAAAATAAATGTAATACCCCTTATTTCAAGCCTAGGGCTTTATCAACATATTAACATATTTTTAGAATACGCAATTGAGAACTCATATCCACCCAACTTTTTTGAAAAAAAATATTTCCTATTCATAAATATGGCCTTTAAAATATAATAAAGACTACATATAAACCTCATATTTATCCCCTCACACAGGTAACATAGAAAATTTACAAAAAAAGCACAATGAGTTTTATACCTAGTGAAAACATATGATAATATATATATATATATACAAGCATAGTCTTTAAAACATGTGAAAAACATAATGGTATCTACTTACCATGTGCGTTTTCAAAAACAAAACAGGAACTGAATTAAGATGAGTTAGACGGCTACTCCCTTAATGTATTTATAACACATTTAGACTAATTATCAATACTATACTCAAAATGCGCATATTTAAAATAATTTATAGCAATAATTAGGCAATAAGATTTTTTGCCTCTAAAAATTTACTTTTTCTACAATTTGAGTATAACAATTAATACATGAGCTTTTCTAATTCATTATTATTAATCAATTTCACATAGCAACACGTTATTTTGTAATAAAAAAGGATCGTGAATATTTCAACCACTATTCATATTTTCTGACAAAATTTAGCTTCTCAAATTTTAGCTATCAATTTGCCAATTCTAGTATTTACACATCTCTAAAGACTCCAATTTATTAATTTATATATCAATGACTCTAAAATACTAAATGTACTGTAAACCCTAAAATGGCATATAATCAAAGAATTAATTAAACATGAAATCAAAATAGTAATGGTGTTGGAAACCTTATCGAGAACTTAATTTAACACATCGGTACTTGATTTACCAACAAAACCAAAAGGCCCTAAAATTGGCATGAAATCCCTATTTTCTTTCCATCTTAATACCCATTAAATCACTCAATGATAGTTGTAAAGTGTTTTAGGCATGTAGTTTTGTTGATTCGCAACCAAAAGAACGAAAGAAAACAATGGAAAAATTGATGGAAAATGAAAAGAACAAAGGAGAAGCATAAACTAGAACCAGGACTCTAATAAGGAAAAATGGAGAAAAATGAGTGATCAGATGAGCTTTTGGCTTTTAATTTACAAATAGAGAATATTGATTGAAGTCAAGAGCTGGTATGAGGCGGGTCTGGGCTGGTTTGGGTCCTAATTTTTGGGCTTTAACTAAATACTATCCAATTTTCGATCCTCATTATTTTGGACTTTAATTCTCTCTCATTTAATTTTATATTTGATTTAAAATTTTTTATATCAATTTTTTTAGTCCTCTTTCAATAGTAATAAACTGTTCATCAATTGAATTTTTCAATCAACAGCAAAATACATTTAAAGGTCGAATTCTTGAATGAAATTTTAAGTGAAAATTTTCTAAACTTAACAAATTATCATCAAATTACTCCCAATAGTTAAATAAAAACTAATATGGAGTAAGTAGTTTGACTTTTATTAACAATCAGCATTAAATTTGCAAGATGACAAAATTGTCTCTCGTATATAAAATAATTAAAATACTCCTAATTTAAATTTAGGGGTATTACAATTTTGGACCAATTTTTTGTGGCCTCCCCTGCCCCTACTTATTTTTGTATTTGGCTATTAGTTATCTCTATTTGCAACACTGATTCTACCTTTATTTGAAGTCTATTTTTACTTCAATTTTTTTCTAATATCAAGTTCTTTCTTTCCTCTTCGAGTGTCAAAAATCGATTTGTCAATCAAAGGTCTCGATTAATAAAAAATTCACTCTGAATATCAAATGTTCAACTAAGTTTACCAGTCTCTTCTCTCCCAATCTCAACCATTTTTTTAAAAAAAAATTTTTAAATTTTACATTAAATCTCAATATCATCTTTTTAACATATAAATTACACCCGTACATTCATACGATAAAAATAAAGAAAATATCCTTAAATGAGAAAATGATCAAAATACCCTAATTTGAAAAACAAGTTTTACAATAAATTAATAAAATTTTAAATAATATGATTCTACAATTTTTTATATAATTAATAAATTATACATCAATGATAAAATTGCAATAAAATTTAAAAAGTGTAATATTATTATTGAGAAATAATTAAAATAAATGATAATATGATAAGAATAAAAATATCAGGTTAGAGCAAGTGAGAAAATGACAGTACCCATAAAATAGAATTCAATGAAAATAACTTATAATGATATTCATTAAAAAAATAATATGTTATGGTTCTTTTAATGTAAACAAATTTATGAAATTAACAAGCTAATTTTGTCAGATCCCACATCAACAGTCACAATATTGTCGATTTGGGAGAACTTTTACTTCCTCGTAGTTTTAAAACATGTCATGATATATTAAATGCTTTCACCCCACATAAACTCTTTACTTTGAACAAGCCTTACAAATATTGGATCAAATACCCCAACTATCCCAATGGTCTGCCAAAAGCCATCCCTTGCACAAGCATTTGCAGCGTTACAAATTTAATACAGTTATGTTATTATTAAATATTCTATATACTGTATCTTTTATAAATTTATTTATTTATTTATTTTTTTTTATAACAGAATTATTAGTCTTTTCCTACAACAAGTGATTTTGCTTTCTTTTAAAGTCTTTGTGCTGTATTTGTTTTCACATTAGCAAGTGAGCATAATGTAACAGAATTATTAGTTTTGCTACAACTAATGATTTTTCTTTCCTTTAAAGTCTTTCTGTTGTATTTGTTTTCACATTAATGTGATTGACTTGACCTAACTTGACTTCAGACTTAGACCTTATACGTATAGTTTAAGTTTTCATTTCACACTCTAAAATTTTGGCAACTTTATAAGTTTTGTCCTTACAAACTTCTCTACTTTTTATTACATTTGTTTTAATTTTTTTGTTGTATTCATCAATTTTTTAATTTTTTTATTGTATTTTTATAAATTAAAATTATAATCATACACTATTTTGGACATCAAAGATAGTACGAGATTAGATTCAATACCATATTTGAAGATTGGTGTTGTTGGCAAGTGCTGCTAATTTTCTTATTGTTTTATTTTTTATTCAAAATAACTTAATATGTATATTTAGATTTTTAATAGAAAAATAAATAAATTATTTAAGTTTAAACATTTTAATTTATTCAAATTTTATCTAAAAATCAAATAGATGATCTAATCTTTTAAAAAAATATCCGTGTGAAAGAAATCGATCACCCCTTATTTTTGGAAGTAAGAGTTCAAATCAACTTGGTAATTTATTTGAAAACACATAAAAAAAAATTATTAAAACAATATAAAAAAAATTTATTAAAACAATATAGAACAATAATTGTTAAAACAGTTTAAAGAAGACTTCTTTCAAAAATTATTTAGTGCGGTTGTGTTTATACTCTAAAAAAATATATTGAATATACTTTTAATTTGTATATCTATTTTAAAAAAATTAAAATCTAATTTTTATTTTTACACATTTTTCTGAATGTGTAATTTGCCCTTGATTTATCATATATATCTTAGTTTGATTATATACATTCATAAAAAGATTCACAATTCCCAAATATTTTTTTTTTGTCATTATATTAAAAGTCTCAAAATTAATTAAAATACATAATAAAATTGTAGAAAAGAAATAAATTCTGTTGAAAAAAAAAAACTTTAAATATTCAAAGATTAAAATAGCGAAATTTAACATATTGCTTAAATCTCATCAAAATTCTTTAAATAGTAAATCATGAATGAAAATCTAACGACATATACAAAAGTTACACTATAATCACTATTCATGTTATTGATTTAATCTTCATAAAAATTTGTTAGCGAAAGATCATAAATTTGAATTTGATTGAAATTTAAATTAATTAATTTGAATTTGAATGACATATTTATTTTCTTTGATTAAATGTTTGGGAAAACGAATTCAAAAAACAGTATTTTCTAAAATAATATATAAATTTATATTTATATTTGAAAAAAAATTTAATTATGTTAAGAAAACAAATTTTAAATAGAATAATATGTATTTATGTATGTATATAATTTATTTTATGATGTTTGAAGTAAAATTCTAATTTAAAGAAATTAACATAAATTATGTACTTAATCGAATAACATGAAAATTCCTATCAGTTGATCTTCAATTTGATTTTTAGATAACCGTAATTTAGTTTTAAAACTAAAATACTGAATTTGATTTTAAAATTCTCTTTGAATTAGAAATTTGTTGAAGATGTGCTTCTCCTTTTTTATATAAGTATACGCTCTATAATTTGAATTTTAGATAAGCACAATTTAATTTTATAACTAATACAACTAAATTTGATTTTTAAACTCTGTTTAACATATTTGTTATTTGTATATGTGCTTCTCCCTTTTTTTTTTTTTTTTTAAATATATGTTCGTCAAACTCTGGAGATTTTCCTTTTATGTTATTTTATATAATTTATTTTTATAAAAATATAAGATATTTAATAATAATTTATACGTTGATGTCGAAGTGAACCGTAGCATTATTACAAATTTAGCTAAACTAGTTATTTTCTATGATTTAAAGTCTTTTGCTACTGCTGATTTTGCTTTGCTTTGAATCTTTTTTTGTATTTGTTTTCACATTAATGTGATTGACTTGACTTGACTTCAACTTTTAATAATTGATAAAACAGTCTGAAGAAGTCTTCTTTCAAACAAAAGTCGAAAGAAGACTTGTTAGGTCAATGGCCCTGTCCCACATAATGGAGAAGTTGGCAAACAATGAGATTGATATTTCCATTCCACTTTGATTTTATATTTAAACAGATTATTTAAATTTAAACATTCTAATTTTTTTTTCACATTTTATATAAAAATCAAATAAATGGTCCAAAAAATTCTTCTAAAAATTAGTGACCTCTTATTTTTGCAAGAGTTAAAACCAACCTGGTCATTTATTTGAAAAAGCATAAAAAAATTATTAAAACAATATAGAGCAATTATTGTTAAAACAGTCTAAAGAAGACTTCTTTCAAAAAATTATTATTTTAACCAATCTTCTTTAGACCATTGATTGTTAAAACACTATAAGGAAGACTAGTTTCACAAAAATCCAAAGAAGATTTGTTAATTCAATGTCCCACGTAAGGGAGAAGTTGGTACACAGGAGTGTTGATGTTTCCATTCTACATTTTGTTAACACAAAAGCTAGTGAGTCTTCATGATAAAGATAAAAATCAGATAGAAAAAATGTTTCTCAATATCCACAATAATCACTTATACGACAATTAAGCAAGTTTTTTCTATTCTTCATACAGCATCGTGCACCATATTTCATACAAATCATAAGAAATATAAGTATATTGTAAAAAAAAAAAAAATCTTTATACAAAATTAATGAACTAATAAAAAATAATAATAAATCTATATATGTATTTTTTATTTGGTTCATTAATTCGTAAATTTTGGAGCATCATTTTGTAAACAAAATTGTGATGAAAAAAAATTGAAATGGGTATAAGATTTTTGTGTGTGGTATAGTTTCAGTGAGAGAGGGTCGTTTTTTCATTTACTATTTTCCTGATTTAGTAAATTAAGGATTTCTATATTTGAAAGTGATAATTTAGAATTTAGAGTATTTATTTTCCATTATTTATTTTTAAAAATAATAAAATTTATATGAGTAAAATCTTACAAAGGATGGTTATGAACCTAATTAACTGCTTTATATATTATTTAATTAGACTATAGTGTTGTTATGATTGGGAAGCATGTATCATGTATGTATATTTTTTATAGTATAACTGAATTTTTTTATTTGAAAGATTTATTTTATTACTTTTTTTGCAGAATGACAAGGGCTATTGCAGATCAACAATGGAAATCCATGATTCGATCTATTATTATCACTGATCTATTGGGGATGATACCCATCAGCCAAACGCAGATGGGTTGGGCTGTAAATTCTCCATAAAATATAAAACTCGGCCGGTCTAATTTTAATTTGTAAACCCGATCAATTTGGGTTTGGGTACCATTATAAACTCAAAACCCCGGGTGGTTTGAATATCCAGTCTTAAATTATATTTTAAATTTAAGTATTGATAAAATTTAGAATATGCACTGTTAACTTGTAGTTCATGAAAGAATTTATAGCCTAAACATGCATCAAAGTTTTAAACTTTTAATTATCTCATATCTTGATTTAAGATATATCAATATATATCAAGAAAGCTCACTAAAGTTTAGAATTTTAACTAAGGAAGGGTTGTTAATTTGATGAAGGGTGGCTTCAAAACCATAAAACTTCTATAATCTACACCACCCAAGCACAAAAAGAGTGATGGCCGAACCCGAGAACGAGAAACCTTTGGTATTTTATTATTTATCTTATAAAAAATTATGAAAACTAAATAACTAAGCAATATTTTATATTTAGGCCAAGCTTGCAATAATTAAATTATTCAAAAAGTGTCTAAACAAATATTTATTTAGCATTTGATCCTTTTCTTAACCATTAAAAAAACTCGACTCAAGACTAAATGCAATAATCAAATTTTATAAGAATTTCCTAAATAAATATTTTATTTAAGTTTTAGTCCTTTTTAATCATTGGCTTTATAAATAAGCCCTTGGATAATCTTAATCAGTCTCTATATTATCTCAGAAGTGTTAACTCTTTATTGATGATTTTTTCTCTCTCTCCTATATCTTCAAAATGCACAAAGATATTGATATGACTATGAAAATTCACCATAATTTAGCCGTCAGTTGGTTTCAAACCTTTCACCTTTGAACTTTTTGAAAGCTTAATAACTATAATAACATCTAATAATTTGTTATAGTCTCGAAATTGCGACGAAGAAATTCTTTAACAAACCTTACATTGATTATATATACTATATGAATTATGTTCGTTTGTTATCCAATCCTAATCGAGTAAAAGCTCATGAAATATCAAAACTCTAATCTTAATTTATTTATAAAACATAGATCAATATGTTCTAAACTCATCTTTGTGAACTCTTTATGTGATAATAAAGTGTTGGGGCCATAAACTTAAATTTCAGACATTTATCAAAATTCGTTTAAGAACTTAATTCATAAGGAGTTATTGATAACTCTTAGTTCAATTTATCAAGCCAATGGATCTAAAATTACCATTTATTCATATATCTATATAAATAATACATAACTAAACTAATTTT
Organism: Trichilia hirta; assembly: GCA_035221805.1. NCBI lineage: Eukaryota > Viridiplantae > Streptophyta > Magnoliopsida > Sapindales > Meliaceae > Trichilia > Trichilia hirta. The sequence continues at coordinate 1,697 of JAWDEX010189986.1, read as the reverse complement.
ATTGTATGAAATTATGTTACTCTCTTATTTATACACCATATAAACTATATGTATTTATATAAGATTTGAGTGTGACATCTTAGGTCAGAGGATTACATCATACAATTATAATAAAATCATTAACTGTATGCTTACTATGTGATTTATCATTATTGACATCGTTTAAAAATTGAATAGAAAAAATAAAATTGTGTTTATCTAAATAATGGTGGGATAGATCATCTAAAAGATGAGATTTCAACTCTAAGAACTGATTAAGCATAGGAAAGATATTAGGCACTCTGCAACTTTTATTAGAAAAATAATTACTATAAATATCATGATTTTAAATTTTAATTTACTCAATTTTATGTTATTCTTATTTTTTTTTTATCATTTTACTAAGAGAAAGAATAATATTAAAAATATTCTGTCATATTAATTTTCTAAAAAATATTGAACTAAAAAAAGGGATAATATTAAAAATATTTTACTATCTTAGCTAATTTTTATATTTGATCTTTATAAATAAAAGGGAAGTACGGACTTGCCCTTCACTTTCTACTTCTTCTTCTTCCTTCATGCTTTTTAAGGCGACATTCTTTTTCTCTCTTTCTTGATCTTCATCCTTATTCATTTTGTTCTCCAACTCATATGTTATGAGTGATCCCAAGAGTTTCTCAAGTGGCAATGTCTTCAAATTCTTAGATTCTCTAATGACTATCACTTTAACTTCTCAAGATCTAGGCAAACTTCTTAAAATTTTGGTAATAATATCAGCATTAGAATAATTTTTTCATGCCTTTAAGCCATTTATGATGTCAATGAATCTAGTGAACTTGTTTTAATGCTTTCATAAGGTTTTGTTTGAAGCAACTCATAATCATAAACTAGTATACTGATTTTTGAATCAGTTACTCTGCTAATTTCCTCATGTATAACTTCTAACATATCCCATATAACTTTGGTATTTTCCATATGCTGATATCCTATTAAACTTACTTTTGCCTAAGGCACAATATAGGATGTTTATAGCCTTGCCATTTAGAGCAAATCGAATTTTCTCTCCTAATGTCCACTCTCTTATTGGCTTAAGTCTCCTCTCTTTAATGATTTCATCAATCATCATAGGTAAAGTATACCAATCCTCTATTATGATCAAAATATCAAAATCCAATATGGTCAGATAAATTTGCATTCTTTTCTTTCAGTATATGTAATCTGACTTATTAGAGAATGAAGATCTATATACGAATTCACCCTTAATAACTAGATTTGGGTTATTGCTAGATGCCATTTTTGATCTACTTCTCTAGGTTATGGATCTTATGTATATAGAGTCAAGCTCTAATGCTACTCATTAGCCCAGATGGCAATATTTAAGAGGAAGGTGAATTGAAATTTTATAAAAATTTAATGCTCTATAACTTTTATTGAAAAATTTTAATGCAAATGATGAACAAATTAATTAATGCATAATTTTTCCAATCAATAAATTATACGCAGTGCAATAAATATAAAGAGAGAGAGAGAGAGAGAATTGTAAATATAGGTTTATAATAGTTCGACAATCAAGTCCTATGTCTACTTTTTTAGTTTTTCTCTATACAGAGGTTCACTTTTTTCTTATTGGTAATGGGTCAAGTGAAACCCATTTATAACTCCTTCTTCAGCGATGAAGGATAACTTAATCAAATTTTTCTTATATGGGTGAAGAG
>JAWDEX010189975.1:0-12858 GCA_035221805.1 Trichilia hirta | reverse complement strand
GTAAAATTCCTACTTTATAGTGCACTACCTTTTTTAGTTCCTCTTTTATGTCGAACTCTTAACAATCCTATCCCGTTGTTCAAGTTAGGATGACCTATCACCTTTCTTTTCTTTTTTTTCTTGTTCTTTTACTGCTTGTTCCTTGGTTCTGGCCTCTGTGAGTAAGTTTTATTTTTTAATAATGGACGAATCATCCTCTTTTTTTATCTCTGTAATATTACTTAGTCTTCGATCTCTATTTTATCAAATAATTCTTTTTGGGTAGTCTTATAGATGGTGATAGATTGCTTGTTTATTACGTATCATTCTTTTCATATGTAGCCTTTTTTGTAGTCTTTCCAATGCCAAGGGTTGGTGAAAAGCTTGAAGGTCAATCACTTTATCATGGAATCTCCTGATAAAACTTCTAAAACTCTTGCCAGGCTCCTGTTGAAGTAAGAGAAAGGAGTATACACTATGAATAGTTTGAATAACGCCCTAAAATTCTTTCAAAAAAGCTTGACTTAACCACTTAAAGCTTGAACCACATCCGTACTTATCCTTCCAGGGTTAAAGAAAGGAGGTGGTATATCTACCATTTAGTTAACCCTTATACTAATATTATTTTTCTAAAAATATTAAGATATAGAGTTGGGTCAGTCTTACCAGTGTATAATGCAATTTGAGGCATTTTAAACTTTTAAAAAAGTGTTAGCTTTAATATGTTTCTAGTAAATAGGGAGTCAGTGAACTTACCACTCCTAAAATCATTCCTTGAGTTTAAAATAGGGTCCGCCTTTATGCCAATTTCAATTTTTCAAGTATCCTCCAAACACAAGCTTTCAGAGCTTACCAATCTAATGTATGTGACATGACTAATAGAGCATTTTGGTCCCTAAATTAGATTTTGTTGAGTTATAATCTTAAGTTCACAGTAGTTCATCTTAGCCTTACTTCTCTTCGGGCATCCACTGCAGGGCCACAGAGGATATCAAACATCTCTATCTCTGGGTTATCAAATATCCAGATTAAGGCATTAAAATTTCTTACTCTAGGGCTTTCTTGTGATCCAATAATTTTTTTTTCTTTTTGTGCAATAGTATACCAAACAGTACTAGCTTCAATTGCTATCACAAGAACACTGAGTTTAGCCTTTTTCTTAGATTGGGTACGACTTTTTTTCGTCTTTGGAATTTTGGATATCAGTTGATGTGCTCGCTCGTCATATTAATTTTGTATTAATTTTCTCAGCTCTATAACTTATCTCTCTAACTACTTATTCCTCTACTCTAGAGCTTGCCTTTCTCTCTCTTATTCTATAAGTCAATTTTGGTATTCCTTTAGCTCTGTTACCAGTTGTAAGGACTTATATTTTTTAATTTTGATGGTTGCTCTACTTATTAGTGGTATGACAATGTAGCTCCGAGATTCATTTTTATTAGAGGATTTTGTAGCATGTCTTTAGTAGGTAGGAGGGATAGGGTCCCCTCTTCTTTTAATTCGTAATCTTCGAAAATGACAATTGTGGTTATTTTTAGCCATTTTTGCTATAATATTTACCAAGAATTTTTTGCAAATTAGCTAAACGCTTTTATTTTGTTTCTCATAGACGATAACAATTATTGATGGTTAAATTTTTCGAAAAAAGAAAACCTAATTCATCATAAAAAATCTCATCTTGCCTTGGGTCAAAAACGTCATTCGTACTTGAATACAAATAAAAGAGATATAGGAGTAAAGCTGTCTTTCTTCCATTTAAACTTCGATACTTAAGTTAAGTAAAAGATCCACGAATAAAAAAATAAATAAATAAAAATGTAAATAATTGTTAGGTTTCTAAGTCAACAATATCAAAATTAAAAAGGCAAGCAGAATACTTTTCTAATTCGAAGAAGATTCTTTTCTAAAGCTAAAAATATTATATTTATAGTGATCTTAACATATATAATCATCAGAGAATGAGAGTTTGATTTAATAATAGGTGGCATGTCCTGATAGCTAACATATCATTTTATAATTATGGCTTACCGTTATAAGGTAGAGCAATAAATGCCTTTCATATAACTGGTATGGTGCAGTATGCTTTTAATGCAATAGAACATTTTGATAGGCTTTAGAAAATGGATGTTACTCACCTTATCAGTTCTCCCATTTTTTATTGATATTAATCCTGTGTTGATGCAAAATTCGAATGATTGGGCCCAAAAAAAGGTTGTAAAGTCATTCACCTTGAATTGCCCTAAATTGGTGTTAGGGAGATATGCCGTTACTATATGGACTACTGCAAAAGATATCCTTTTCTGACTCTCTATATCTAGAGGTGAAGAGGCTATCAACTAAAATTCCTTAACAGTGTCTATATGAGGATCTAGGCTAAATTCAAATTTTGCACAATCTAAAAAAGATTTAACCCTCTATCTTCATATATAAACTTCGTAAACTTTAATTTTCCTAATTATTTTTCTCTTTTCATTTTATAATTTCTCCTGATTTTTCTTAACTATATCTCTTTTTCTTATTTTGGAGATTATTCTCCATCACCTTACTCTTCAAAGCCCTACATTTTCATTTTCCTCCTCACGATTTCCTTTCTCTAGTTCAACACCCATTTCGCTCATATAGGTCATCACAAAAGCATGAACCAGACTCTTCTCTATCTCTAAGCTAACATTTTTCTCTATTTAATTGTTCCTTTGACAAAATCTTTTCCACACCCAGCCTAAATTCAACCTCTACAATCTACCTTATTTGATTCAAAGAATCAACCTATTGTAAGATGTGAGCAAATTCAAATTGATCCAATTCAAATCAATCCATACTATTTAACTAGATTGGCTCAAAAAAATTTTAAATTGATCTTCAGATTAATATTTTATAAACTACTATTATTATTTTCAACTATGGATTATATTAATTTCAAGCTACAATAACCAAATCAATACATTTAAATGAATATTGAGTATACTTATTGTTATTGTATGATAACATTGATATTATATAATAAAATAATACATTAATTATTTTATTAATATTATATAATAAAATAATAAATTTATGATTTTAAAATTAGGTCAAAATATAAACTAAAATTCAAAATTTTATCTTTTAAACTTAATTCAAATTAGCAAATTATTTTAATTTAAATTCAAGATCTAAACCATAATGTCTTCCATAGAATGTTAGTGAGTTAGGCTTTTATCTTGATTAAAATTCTACTTCTTTTATTCTAGTGAGTTTTTTACTTTAATGTCATTAGACTTTTAGTTCAGTATGAGATTCTAATAACAAGGCTTAAGATTGAAATCAAAGGATTGGGATTTTGCTTAAGAAATAGAGTTTTGTAGAAAAAAAAATAGAAATTGAATCTAGAGAGCAGAGGGTCTAATTTTTTTTTTTGGATATCTGTATATTCGGATGTTTGAATTGGAAATATTCACACAGTAAAAAATTCAGATATTTATTTGATTTTGTGATTTGCATTCTTTAACCAAATTCGAATCCAAATTCGGCAATATCTAACCCAGATCCGAATTTTTACCGCCCTTAATTTAGACTTCTCAAATTTTGTAAAAAGGATAATTTTATCATACTAAATCAGAAAATATCTATTTTTATCCCTATTCTTCAATACATTTTCACTTTTATTCATCAATTTTTAACAGTTTTTAGTACAACTAATTTACTTTTTATTGATATCAATGAATTCTAAATTTTACGATCTTTATAATAGTAGGATTAATTTTTACAATAAAATATTTAAAAATATTTAAATAAAAAAGGTCAATAAATAAAAAAAGAGGTGGCAAATAGGCTGGGCTAGCACGTAAACAATCCGACACAATTGATGGGTCTTGCTTAAACGAGATGTTAAGCTTAAGCCAGATTCGTGACTGGCTATAGTTGTAGCCCATCACAAGCGGTACCAAGCCCAACTTGTAGACTTGGCATGGCCCCTTGGGCTTCATTTTCACAACATAAAATATTTTCAGATTTTAAACGAATGTGATTTGTACAGAAATTGTGAATAAAATTAGGCAAACAAAGATCACAGAGAGTCGAGATAGACAGAGAGGAGGTGAAGAACGAAGAGGAAGGCAACAAAATTAGGCAATAGGGTCCTGTGATATATAGTGAGCTGAGTTTATATGGCATGGGTCATGGGTCAGGCAAGTCGCCCGTTGGTTGTAAAGGCTAAAATCCCAATGGGCAGATTTTCTAATGGCAAAATATATTTGACCCTGTTCATCTTTTTAAATTTTTAAATAAAAATTTTAATTTATTTATTTTTCTTTTTAAAATCATATGAATGTAAATAATATTTCTCTAAACTTTTAATTAATATCAAAAAATTCAATTTTAAATAATAATGAATGAAAACTAATGTATATTTACAATACATAACAAAATACAAATTTAGATTAAAATTTATTGAGTGAATAAGATTTTATTTTTAACTTTTATATTTTTATTTAGTTTTAAAAATATAATAGATATAATAATTAATAAATAATAAATAATTTTCTTTCACAATGAATATTTACTATCGACCATCTACTTATATTTCATATTTCATCATTTTCATAAAAATAATGAACTAAAAATCAAAATATCTCAATTTGACACATATATTAAATTAATTTAAATTATAATAAATTTTTATTAAATGCATTGATACGATTCATTATTATAATTTATGAATTAAACACCTAATTTATAACATATTATTGCTATTATATTTAATTTTTAAATATAATATTAAATTGCTATATTTTAATTACTGAGTTACGATCTATGAACTTATAATAACTTATAAGATATTATTTATACAAATTACTTGACATGAATATAACACTAATCATCATAGTATGTTAATATATAATATTTTATATGTATTTATAATTTTATATGTCAATTAGCTAATTACAAATAAATATTTAAAAATTAGAATATTTGATTAAATTATAATTAAAATATAGTTAATTAGTAACTTGTCGTTGTGAATTAAATTTTAAAATATAATATTAAATTATTATATCTTATTTTTGATTAATAAAAATAATAAAAAAATATTTATTTAAATTACTAATAAAATTACTATATTATCCAATTATTGTATGACTACTTGAATTATTGAGTAAATTTTTGTGAATTTACTTAAATAACTATATATGTTAATTTTTTCATACTATTTTACTTATAATTAAGTATAATTAATCATCACATATTATTTTTAAACAATTCTATATGTAATTAATATCAATCAATAATTAATATAACTATCTACTATGATATTAGGTTAAACATTTAAGTTGTGCCTATAAAATATAAACTATAATTTACATATAATTAACTATCATGATTTATTTAGTTGTTAATAAATCTAATTTTAATTGTTTGTAGTTGTACCTTGCAAGTTGTAAATATATTGTTATTAATTATTATTTGAATTTTAAAATTTTAATTTAATAAATAAAATTTATAAATTTATTAAATATATTATTATTTTTTTAAACTTATTATATTTTGTATATTGTTATTTTGAATCTAATAAGTTATTCATTATTTTCAATAATTTTTAGTTAATTTAAATTAATTTTTAACTTATAATTTTTAAATCTAAATTTATTAAAATAACAACTATTTAAAAATTATTATTATTAAAATAAGAATTTTGAAGGCGTGCTAGCTAACCTTCCATTGCTTGCCAGTTAACCCAAGCATAAGCTTGACATGACCCTTTTTTGTATGGTTTGGCTCGGTCAAACACATCTACTGTGCATGCTTAGGACCGTAAGGGCTTCATTTTCGCTGGTTGTGCTGACTTAACACGGCTCATTTGCCACATTTATGTAGAGCTAAAAACGAGTGTTTTTTTTTTATTTAATAAAATCTTTTTCAAATGAACCTTAAAAATTTAAGTGTTGATTATGTTTTATTAATTATCTATGACACGCCATGTTTATAACCCAAAACATTATGTTATGGGTTGTCGTTTTCACACCTCAAGCATCCCCACGAACTGCTCTCATGCACTCGGTGACAGACAAAAGTTCAATGAGATCATGCGGAATGGTTTTAGGGTGCATGCCCTGGATTTTGTATATTTATTTAGTTATTTATACAGGAAGCATGTTTTCAACTAAACTTTTGATCCGTGTAAAATCATTTGGAACCAACAGAAAAATGTGCGATCATGAGTTCCATCACCCAATACATATGAATGGATAGTAGCATACATTGAAAGTATAGGATGGGTTTCTCACATATATTGTAAAATTTATTCGTTTAATATTTGTATCTTTTAGCAAATTTGACATAGAATTATATTATTATCATATAATCATGAATTTTTTTTGCTTATAATCATGTTTAATAAAAGAAATACAACTACGTATTATTCAATACAGAATGATTGCCATTCATCAATGTCCTTTTCACATCTAAAAAACAAAATGTAAAATTGTGGTTACATTCAATGGCCTAAAATGGAATACAATCAAATCATAGAAAAATTCAAAAAATACAGCGATGATATTCTCAATCGTCCTAGTCATTTATGCCAAGTCAAACACGACCGTGTCTTTTAAGCCACCCAAGGACGGATGGTATTAAAGAAAGGGATGGATCAGTCCACATAAATCATTATATACAGCTTTCTTTGGCTATGGATGGTCCTTATTTTTTCCAACGTTCCAACGTGAAGAATATTGGTACCCACCACCCCAAGCTTTCCTGTGTTACTGCGGCATGTTAACATCAACATGTTGAGCTCAATTTTGGACTTCCTCTTGAAAGGAAGGTTGAGCAAAGGAATTCAATTATTCCTTTTCTTTTTCACAAAAGTAAAAAACAAATCTTTTTTTTTTTTTTTTTTAAATTAGAATTGGAATTACATAATGCCCAACAATTTTCTTCGTTGGATGAATTCTATTTTAGTTTGTTTCCAAATAATACCTAACTTCTTATTGATTATAAAACATAACATTCGAAACTTAGAAGCCTAGCTTTGTTAGTTATTTCCATTATAATATTATTGAAAAATTGTATTACAACGAATATTATTAGATACTCAAAACATAGAATAAAGAATATAGCAAAGATCCAGCCATGAATAACAAACTTTCATGTTGCCATGCACACCGAAGTATAGAAAGCAAAAGGATAACATTCGCATAAAAAAAAATATATAAAATAAAATAAAAATCTATCTCATTGATTTGAAAAAAGAAAGAAAGAAAGCTTAACTAAAGGTATTGGTATAAACATATAATTAGTGAACCAAAACAAAAACTACTTCAAAATGAAAGGTTAGTGGTAGTAAAATCTAGCGGCTCTCATTTCTGCTCAATCGACAAGCACCAATTATTGTGGCAGACGCGTCAACATCATTTGTAATAATCTGATTTTGGAGTCTCTGTAGTGAGTTAACAATAGGCGTTGATCTCGAATCTTCTTGACCATGATCTCGATCGGATTCAAATACTGCTCTTGGCTGCTTCAATGGTCGAAATGAGCTCAAAGAAGCGATGGCTTCATCATTGACTACTCCTCTGGTTCTTAGTTGCGAAGAGGAACCGATTTCATCCTGCATTTATCTATATCTTCAGAATGGTATGTTCTGTCCGCATAATTAGAAAAATGCAGCAAAGAAAAAGGAAGAAATTGAAAATTTTGAATCTTAGGCAACTGAACAAAGAGTCTCGTTCAACTGGCTGCCGAACAATAAAAGCTATCTGTCTTATTTAAATTGACAACCAAACTATAATAAAAGGTTAATTGTCCTTTTCTATAAAAGAGAAATTCTTATACAAAAGTTGTTTGGTTGATCAGAAAATGCAGGAAAAGACAAGGTAAAAAAAAAAAAGAAATTTGTGTCTGTACATAATTCAAAAAAAAGAAAAAAAAAAAAAACTTTCTTTGAACGGCCAAACGATTCCTCTGTACCCATTTTAATAAATTAACAATGATTTCTTCAAAAATGTCATTTTCACTTAAAAATCCATAGGAAACAATTCCTTACATAACAATTCAAAAATTTCTGTTTGTAAAATTGCATGTCGCCACAAGAATAGAGCATTCGCAAAAGGAATTTGAAAAATAAAGATACGACAAAGGGAAGCTAAAAAATAGAAGTCTCACATCAGAGTAAAGATCAGCAAAATCACGCATCCGCTTCAGCGAAACATCTTCTTCACTAATACTACTACACGAAGTACTCGACAAAGAAGGCGGCGGCGGCGATTGTGAATCACCTGACCACGGAACCACCTGATTCTCCTCCTCCTCCTCCTCCTCCTCCGCCTCCTCCGCCTCCTCGTCAAGATCGTCGTCGTCGTCGTCGTCGCCTCCATCATATTCATCTTCTTCATTCTCTGTCTCATCAACACCGGTACGATTATCTTCATCACCGCCGCTTCCTTCGCTCTGATTTTCCTGTTGTACAATTTTATGACCATTTACTCCGCAACGAGTAGCAGTGACGCACGCATCACAAACTGATACGGTGGGTCCTAGCTTCGTACCGGACGCCTTCCATGGTGTGAGAGACTGACAAACGTGACAAAGAAGACTCCTTGAGTGCTTGGCTACCAGAAAATTCGCGCGGTGTACCTTCTCGTCGCAGTCCCAGCATAAGCTCGCCTGGTCCGATTCGCAGTGCATTCTCGCCGCGCATTGACACAGCTCGCACTTCCTCATCTTTTTCCTCCCTTTCGCTGTTCCTATCTCTTTGCAGTTTGAAAGAGAGAATAAGGGAATACAACGACATAACTTGTCAGTGATTTGTTGAAGCCAAACTAACCCCCATTTTTCGCGTTTAATTAGGTGAATTTCGAGGGTATTTTGGTCATGTACGGTCAGTGGTAAAGATAAAAAAATTTTCTGGGGTTTTATTAGGTGCTTTTAATCTTGTAGTCTCTGAAAATAAACCATAATGTTCCATGGAAACTGGGTTTATATTGCGACGTGGCTTCGATTTATTGGGTTTACTTAGTTTTAATGTGTGATGGCATGCAAATTTGATATATTATTGTTCCTTAAATTAAGCAATTGTTACTGGATCAGCTAAAATATTGCCACGTGGATATTCTGTTATGGAGTGGAGGACTCCCTTGCGTGTCCCCAGCAAGGCAATTACTGAACCACTCTCCTTCTCCCAGATATTTTCCCGAGACTGAAGTGATGACGTGTCCGTTTAGATTCCCTACTCCTTCCTACGTGGACAATTTCTGTCCACAATGGGCTAGAACCATGTGACGCCCACATGGGCTTTCGATAAATCCTGTTCTGTTACGTGTCATGTAGGCCCCGCGACCCACTATTATCCATGTACCTGCCGAAAGCAGGTTTGCTTTCTTTTTTCCCTTATCAGGAATCATCTCTCTCTCTCTCACACACCCACACCCACACACGCACGCATACACCCACTCATGCACAGAAGACTTTCGATTCGCGCACACATATGTGACAACGGACTTCCGATTTTTTTTTTTTTCTAATTACATGGAGATAAAAGTATGATAAACAATTAGATTAATTTTAGGTTAAATTCTTATAATAAATAATATGACAAATGAATATTATTTTCGTTATTTTTAAACAATCCAGTTATCAAATAGTGTTAGTTTCCTTCAAAATTTAAGTTAAATCTTAAGGGGAGATATAAAGTTACGGATGAACAATAACTTTTCATTAAAGATGTATAACCATTAAATATAAATTAATTGAAAATAGTTAAATCGATAATATATCCTAATAATTTATAAGAAATGAATTATTGCATAAAACAAGTTGATGGCACAATATTGCAAAAAAGGGAGAATGATAAATATCATATGATTTTTTTTAAATGATATTTATTCTGTTATTAAAAAATTTGTGACAAAATTTTATAATTTTTTAAATAATATTTATTTTTTATTAAAATATATCTGATAAATATCTCCTATAACTTAGAAAAGTGGCAAAAACTCCTTAATTAGAGAAAATATATATATTTTTATTACATAAATTCTTAATTTTTATTATATAAGTTATTGCCTTTTATTATATAAAATTTTAATTAAAAATATTTTAAATTTAATTTAGAATACTTTATACTAAAGAAATTTATAAATAATTTTTAAAAATTAAATTTAAAATATTTTTATTTTATTTTCATAAAAATTGATGAATTTATTTTTGTTTTATAATTTAAATTTATAAAATTTTATTTTTAAAAATTAAATAAAAATAATTTAAATATTTTATTTAAAGTATTGAATGACTATAATACTTTATATTATAAAAAAATTTAATTTATAATTTTATATTGATAAGTAGCTTTAAAAAAATTTATTAAATATAAATATCAAATTATAGATTAAATTTTTTTTAAAGTATAAAGTATTATATTTATTCAATAATTTAAATAAAAATATTTAAATTATTTTTATTTAGTATTTAGAAATAAAAATAAAATAAAATATTTATAAATTTAGATTATAAAAAAATAAATTCATCAATTTTTATTAATATAAAATAAAAAAACAAAAATATTTTAAATTAAATATTCAAAAGTTAAATTATAAATTATTTTAATGTTAACTATTATAAAATAATAAATTTAATTTATAATTTTATATTTATATTTGATAAATTCTTTTTTAAAAATACTTATGAATATAAAATTATAAATTAATTTTTTTAAAAATGTAAAGTATTATAATTATTCAATAATTTAAATAAAATATTTAAATTATTTCTATTTAATTTTTAAAAATAAAAATAAAATAAATTTTTATAAATTTAAATTATAAAATAAAAATAAATTTATAAATTTTTATGAATATAAAATAAAAATATTTAAATTTATTTCCAAAAATTAAATTGTAAATTCTTTTTGTACAAATTATTATAAAATAAAAAATTTTAATTTATAATTTTATATTAATATTCAATAAATTTATTTTTAAAAGTGTTGATGAATATAAAATTGTAAATTAAATTCTTTTAGAATATAGTATTATGGTCATTCAATAATTTAAATAAAATATTTAAATAATTTTATTTAATTTTAAAAAAAATAATTTTTATAAATTTAAATTATAAGTATAAATAAATTCATAATTTTTTATGAATATAAAATGAAAGTATTGTAAAGTTAATCAAAAATTAATTTATAAATTTTAATATAAAGTATTATAAATTAAAGTATTAAATTATAAATTAAATTTAAAATACTTTTAAAAAATTAATTATTTTTTTAAAATTTATATGATAAAAATTAAGAATTTATATAATAAAATGTTATATCTTTATCTTTTCAATTTGTTACTTTCTTCATTTATAAAATATTTATCACAAATATTTTGATAAGAGGATAAATGACATTTTAAAAAATCATAATGGATATTTATTATAAATATTTTAACAAAAAATAAATAATATTTTAAAAAATCATAAAAAAATATGTGCCATTTTTCTATTTATAAAACTAATGAATATGTGTTTAAATTTAATATCTTTAAATACATTTTGTTCAATTTTCCTCCTCTTGCATGTTTTACTTGTAAAGGTGACAATTTAGATAATCATGTTATAATCTTGTAATCTTAATAAATTTATAATATTTTTTAAGTTAACCCAAATTTAGTCCATTTATTAATTATATTAAGAATCCTAAATTTAGATACGATCTATGTATTAATTGTGCCACTCGTTTTTTATTTATATCATCATCGTATTATCTATTTATTTAACAGGTGACACAACACGATATAATTAAATTATTAATTCGATCTAATCCATTCAACTAATTTAATTAATTAATATAAAATTTAATCTATTTAATTAATTATTTATTTAAATATAATTATTTATTTAACTAATTATATCTTAACCGTGTTATAAACGAATTTAAAAAGTCAAATTCAAATCTAACAGTATAATTGTGTGATACGAACACAATCCGATCATTAATCGTGTGATACGAACACAATCTGATCATTATTTGTGTCAAAATTTTTAAATTCGAATTTATTTAATTTTATCGAATTCATGTCGAATAATCATATCATGACTCGAATTACTACATTTACTTATTATCAATTAAAAAAAATGGTCTATTTTGATTGCTAAAACCAAACAACCTATAGCTTAACTTCTCTTTACTTTTCTTTTATAAATTTAAATACATAAATTTAAATAATAATTTTATATCTCCTCAATTTATATATCTCAGACTCTATTTACTTATTTAATACAAAAAAAATCAATATGAAATATTTTGTTTCTTAAATAAAAAATTTAAAACCCAGTACTCTTATATTATTATTTTACATATTAAATAAATAATTAATATATAAAAAATATATGATAAAATGTTACAACATAAAACTGAAGTGCTAAATATTAATTAAAAAATAATAAATTTCTTCAAATTAATATTACAAAACATTTTTTATAATTTCACCATTAACATTAACCTTAAGTGTCATCAATATCAAACATACCTATAATTGCTTTTTCTGAGGTAATCGTTGCTTTATATTTATGAGGTAGTTTCACATGTCAGAGTCGCTTGTTTCAACAGAAATTACATAAAATGAGGACAGATTCTATTGGACCCAATTCAACCTCCTACACATACAACCATTGCATTTCATGCCGAAAAGGTTAACTAATTCCCCGTAGCTGCAGGGGTCCATGACCATAAAACCAAAACAAAATTGTAGAAAGCAATTACGTCTTTCTTTTCAACAGAGCAAAGAATGATAACCTCGGAATCCAGGCACCAGCTTGGTAATGGAATAACAGGGATGCTCAACCAAGACAAGGAACAACTCATTCCTAGAGCTTCACCAATTGAACAGAGATGCTCAGCCAAGACAAGTAACGACC
>JAWDEX010189955.1:0-10297 GCA_035221805.1 Trichilia hirta | reverse complement strand
TTGTTATAAGAAAGCAAGGGTTCAAGAAGACTATTTCTAATCATTGTTTTTTTGTGTAAAAATTCTCTGATGAAGATTTTATTATTTTGTTGCTTTATGTCGATGACATGTTTATTATTGGTCGTAATGCTTCTAGAATTACAAAATTGAAGCAGAAGTTGAGCAAGTCTTTTGCTATGAAAGACTTAGGATCAGCAAAATAAATTCTTGGCATGAAGATCATCTATGATAGGAAGGCTAAGAAGTTATGGTTATCACAGAAGTATATTAAAAAAATACTTTAGAGGTTTAACATGAATAAAGCTAAGGTAATAAGTACATTTCTTGCTTCACATTTTAAATTGAGTAAAAGACTGTCTCCTAGTGAGGAAGAGAAGGAAAAAATGAAGAGTGTCCCTTATACTTCAGTAGTTAGTAGTTTAATGTATGTAATGATTTGTACAAGATAAGATATTGCCCATATTGTTGGTGTTACTAGTCAATTTCTTTCTAATCTAAGAAAAGAGTATTGGAATGTAGTGAAGTGAATTTTGCGATATTTTCGTGGTACTTTTAGTTTGTATTTATATTTTGGAACAGGGAAACTTATCCTTTTGTCATTCATTGATTCAGAGATAGTAGGAGATATTGATACAAAAATGTTTACTTCAAGCTATTTAATTCTCTTTGCAGGGGAAGATGTGTCTTTGTAATCTAGATTATAGAAATGTATTACTTTATTTATTACAAAAGCAGAGCTTATTGCTACTGTTAAAGCTTGTAATACAGAAGTAGAGCTTATTGCTGCTGTTAAAGCTTGTAAAGTATTGTTTTGAATGAAGAGATTTGTGATAGAGCTCGACTTTTCTCAGAAGATATATGTGTTTCATTGTGATAGTATAGTGCATCTTGAAAAGAATTCTACCTTCTATGGTAGGTCGAAATATATTAATGTTAGATACTATTATATTAGAGAGGCTTTAGATTCTAACAAAAGATTCGTACAGATGATAGTAGTTTTGATATGATGACTAAATTTTTACTAAAAGGGAAGTTTGATATTTGTTACTTGATCACTGAGATGGTATTTTCTTTTACGTAGTTGAGATAGGGAGAATTGTTGAATAGAATTTTTTTTTTCTATGTAAATGAAAAGTCATTGGAATAGGTTTTTTATTCCCTTCTTGATTTTGGTTTCTTTGTTAATTTGTTTATTTTTTTTTTTCACTTTTTTACATTGTAATGTTATTAAAATAAGTGTAAAAAGAGTGAAAATGAGAGAGATTGAAAAATTTGAGATAAAAATGTATAAGAGAAGTGAGCAAAAGAAGTGAAAAAAGTCTTTATTTTCTTCTCATCGTGCAGTTTTGATCAAATAATTTTTTTGAAAAATAAATCGTTGGATCGGTCTAAAATTTGATCTAAGAGTTTTTAAAATCGTGTTTTATGATATGAACGGTGGAGATCGATTTTTGTATTTTGTAGCATTAATTTTAAGTCATAAATAGTGGTTGACAAAGTGCAGAGTTTGTCTTACTACATACTCTTCATCAATCTTTTAATTCGGACTTGATAATAATTAGATTATCACAAAATTTGTACAGAATCTTCTCAAGAGCTGGTTCTACAATTTGAATGATAGAGATGATGTTTTATGTACAGTAGTTTTAGTTTTTGGGCAGAGAATAAAAGTTCGATTTTTGGGTGAATTCTTTCCATATTTTCTCAATTTTTTACTCTTTATTGTTATTAGTTGATTATTCTTATTTAGTACTTAATTTGTGGTCGTTTGAAAAAATATTTTACAAGACTCTCTTGATATAGTAGAGTGTTTTTAATAAACTTGAAATTTCATAATTTTTATCCTTGATTGGAAGGATTTTTTCATGTAAAGATTTTGATGTTTTTTGATTGGTGATTTGTGTTTATTGATTTATATTTTTTACTTATTATTCTTGTTGTTACACATCATTATTATGCTAGAGTTTGCGTGTTTTTAATAAATATAGTTATAGAGAAAAATTTTGACTGAATTTTTATTTTGTTGTGTTATTTACTTTGTATTATTTTAGTATTTTATTTTCAACAGTGTTATTAGGATTAGGGAGCATGCTCAAAATTAAGGAAGAACACACAAAGGTCAAATGAGTAAATACATTTATAGGCTTGGATACTATTTATAATATAAAATTTTAAAGCATTAAATTTATGAATTTATTTTACTTATATATTATTTATTTATCTTTTATTTTTTTAATATAAGATATTTTTATTTTATATACTTACACTTAACCAAACAATTTTTCAATGACTTGTCACGTAAGCTTTAATTAAGTTTAATAAGTGGTTGATTAAAAGGTTAACATATAATTTTTTTCATTAATTTCTAACTCAAAAAATTATGTTGCGAAACTTTAGAGTAACTTTAGAGATTATTAGGTAATTTTTATGATTAACAATTAAGTTTTAGAAGATTACTCATAATTTGAGGATATATCACGTGTCCTCCCTTATCAATCGCTTCGCATCTTCACCGTAGGTGTGGTTTAATATCTAACAGCATGTCTTTAAGATTAACTTTAAAAGTTTAGCTCTCAAGTGGGGTGGTCTCCAAGGTTCAGTCTTTAAATTGAGCTTTTTCGTAAGGTGATGGGTCTAACTTTTGAATTGTACGTTTTTATGAGATGAATTATTGTGATAGCTTGTCTAAATTTTATATTTGTTCTTGATAATAGAGTTTTTTTGTCAAAATTTATTAGTTGATTTAATTTCGAGATCGAGATAAAATAATTATGAAGTAAGCTCTAGTTTTAAAGTCTTGTTTTTATTGTTAATATGATTTTTCCTGAACTTTAGGTTAGAATAAAATTAATTATATTATTGAAATTACTTCCCTGACATTCGTATTTAATAACTATTTTTTGTTATTTTTCTCAAATAACTTGGATAAGAAGTATCTAATAGTTTAAGTTAACCATCTCTTTGAAGAGAAATAAAGGGTTAAAAATATATTTAAATCTTATTCAGTTCTTTATTTATTTAAATAGGGCAACATATTAAGTTAATAGTTAAATTTTATGTTAAATTGGGTTCCTCGGAGATATTATAATTTTGTATGACATTTGAGAATGGGAAAAATTAATCAATTGGAGAATAGTTTTATACTCTCCACCCTACTCTTACCTCCATTTTTCACCATATGTGTTTATAAATTAAAATTTGTAAAATTCTTTTGTAAACAATCGTATTCTTGAAATAATTTCTAAGTATATGTTTTAAATAGAAAAATTATTAAATACTATTATTATGTAAATGAAAATATATTCAGACAATATTTAAGTAGAAAAATCTCTTAATTCGTATTTTTTATTTGTTCTCCAGGAGAATTTTTCATTTTTACTCAGCTTAAATTTATTGAAAAATAACGTTAAAAAAGAAATTAAAACACATTATAGGGTTGTGAACCGGAGAGGCTTTCCCACCACCATCCTATCCCATTGTCATCTCCAATTTGGGATCCGTACGCCACCCTTCATTAAGTAATTTAAAGATTTTTTAAAAAATTTTCATTGACTTTAACTAAGCTATCAATAAAAAGTGCATTAACATACTCAAAAAGTACTCACCTTTGTTGGGTAGCCAAATATGTAAGCTTTTGATGTGACGATTACGGTTTTCGTAAAGGAGAGATTATAGATCCCATTTTTCACAGAAGGAATGTATGCACGCATTAAAACAAGATGAATTCTATTGTTGAAAAAACTTTAATTCGCAAGTACATGAATACTAACCATTTTAATTGTGAAGTTGGGTTAATATATCAATTAAAATAATTATAAAAAGATGAGTAATGTTTTGATAAAAAAAGAAAATTTTTAATTTTATGTCATTTTTATTTTCAGAAAATTGAGATTGAATAATGTCAAACATTAAATTTATTATATAATATATTTAAAATTATATTTATTGATAAAATTATTTTATAAAAATCAAATTTTAAAAACAATTTCTTTTCTACTTCTCATCTTAAAAATAATTTTTACGGTGAAAATTACATACGGTAACCGACTGTAGTCTGGAGAGGAAATGTTCAGTAAAGCGGCAGTTGTCTCCTAAGGATAACTACAGTGCAGAGTTTGGATTAATGAAGTTATGTTTCCTAGGATAACCAAGTGCACGGCATCGTATTGAACAATTGGTTTCTTAGATTTTCCCTAAGCAGTTAAACGCATTGAAATCGGGACGGCTGCTTCGCTAGCAGGGCTTCAAGTGCTTTCTCTGAAGTCTTCTAGTCCGTATCCAGTTTAACTAACTATTTCCACCATCGAGTTTGTAATCGTACCTTCCTTTGCGTTTTTTCTTCCTTTTGTTGGACTCCAGTGTTTTACGTAAGGTTTCAGTATCTTTTCTAAATGACCTTTACATGTTTGTGGGAATGCCCAAATGACAAATTGATTAAAAACGAAAATTTAAATCCATAACGTGACCGTTACTTTCGTTACTGAACAATGTAATATGGCTGTGACTGTTTTTTTCCCTCTTCATTTGTTTTTTGTTTAATGGACTGTCCTCAAATGATAATGATTCGGTTCAGAGGAAGTGAATTAATCTACCAGTTGCTTAACAAATTCTCAATTTGCTTGTAGCTGCCATCATGATTCTTCGTCGAATTGCAGTTGCATTTCCCGACTCAAGAAGGTTCTTTAGTAGTAACAGTATTCATGATCTCACAAGTGCAATTGCGGATCTCAATAAGGTAAGCCACTATTACATGTTGTATGAAATTTGATACACAAAGTTTATATATCTTGAGTGTTGTGTGGTTTCTAATCTCATACCTCGGGTCATGGAAGGGAAGGACAATTCCGTTTTGTTGTTTAAAAGAAAAAACTACATAAATAACACAATGAATCTCATTGCTGAATTTTGAAGAGCATTTTCTGATTTGACAAGAGTGAATTATGTAGATACTGGGATAGGTGCTCCGCTTTAAAATTAAGAAATTTATCAATTTAAGATAACAATACTAATTCTTTTATAGAACACGGTTTTCTAAAGTTCTTATTTCCTTTTGCGTTTCTAATTTTGTTTGAGTAAGAGTCTAATCTAATGTCAAGATGAAACACTTAATTGCTTATGCAACCAATGTATCCGGTATAAAAGGAGTCTCTCCCCAAAAAATATATGTTATTGTAGTGACAAACAGTTTGAAATTTTATGTTAATACTGGTCTCAGGAGATGGAATCAGTCTTTGGTGAACCTCCTTCGGATGGGTTTTCTGGTTCTGTAAGCAATGATCTTATTGCCGAACAACCTCCATTGACATCTCAAAAAGTAGTTGAAAACAAGCCTGGCCTGACCCATGTCAGCCAGAAAGGAAAAGCACAAATGGTGGATGTCTCTCCAAAAGAAAGTAGTACAAGAATTGCCATTGCTAGTTGTAAGGTAATTCTGGGCAAGAAAGTTTTTGATTTGGTCTTAGCCAACAAATTGGCCAAGGGAGATGTCCTTACAGTAGCAAAAATTGCAGGCATTGGTGGGGCGAAGCATACCAGTAGCCTCATCCCACTGTGCCACAATATCCCCCTGACTCATGTACAGGTTGATCTTACAATGAATCCCAAGGATTTTAGTGTAGATATAGAAGGGGAAGCAGTGTCAACGGGGAAAACTGGTGTTGAAATGGAAGCTATGACAGCTGTAACTGTTGCTGGTCTAGCTGTTTATGATATGTGCAAGGCTGCTTCAAAGGACATCCAGATTACAGATGTACAGTTAGATCGTAAAACTGGTGGGAAAAGTGGGGATTGGTGCCGGGAGAAGTAATGGTGCCTTTGGCTGAAGAAATATTATGTTAATGCTACCAATGTCATGGCTGAAAAACTGGTGGGGAAAATGGGGACTGGTGCATGGAGAAGTAATGGCCTCTTTGGCAGGAAAATACAATGTTAATGCTACCAAATATCATGGCTGTTAGTACTTATATAAGCTTCTAGATGTTGATTCAAATCCAACTTCCTTAATTTGCTCTCAATGAATTTTGAATCTTTGATAACCTGAATTCTTACTTGGTTACCCCTGCTTCAGGATAGATTTTTTAAGTCCAAACTGCTTCTCAGTCCTGATTCTTGTTGCACATGCAAGGAATAAGTGAATGATCAATTCTGGCCAGGAAGGTGAATTGGAACTGACATTGGTGTAGTTGTGCTTTGTGTGGGGACTGGTAAGTAACAAATTTTGTTTTGTTGAGTATTTACCAAGCTTCCAAAAGTCAAATTTCCTAATCTAATTATCAATTTACTTTGCTTTATGGTAGTATCTGGGGCAACCCCCAAATCAGATATTTTCTTGTTTCTTTAGCATTTGGAACGAGCGAGTTTTTTTCCCTATGATTGGTTAGTTTGTTAAGTCATCAATTTACCACAAGAAGCCGGAGTGTTGAGCATCAGAATTTACAGTAGATTCCTTGTACCAGTTGGTTCTCGATGGTCTTGTTTGAGCACTAGGGACGATAACTTAGGTTATTATTAGCATTATCAAATTGGTTCACATATTAGTTGTGGTTCTAACATCATTATCATTTGGGCAAAGAATCATCTTCGTTTAAAGCTTTATTATGGTTAGAAATGTTTATTTTTTGGTATATCTTTTGTATTTTTCCTTTAACTTGGAGTCTGTAGTAACTTAATTGACTGTGTGCCTAATTCTAATGCTCTTTCCATACATGACTCTTCTTTTTAGCTTTTACACTTGGCCCACACGGTTTAGCAAACAGGCTTCAATTATAATTTTAGTTAGATGGCAAGGTAGAACCCATTTCGGCTGAACTTTGTGTTAAACCCACCACTCAAGGGATCTTTTTCTCATGAAGTAGAGAGGCGTTTCCTGCAATTTGAATTCTCCTCACCTGTGAGCTTTCACTCTCTCTGTCTCTGTTTCTCTCTTGTTTGGTTGAAAACATCATGATTTTCCATGGAGAAAAAATGCATACATTGATGTTATTCAATTAAATATGTATCTTTAGGGAGCATTGGTGATAGTGAAAAGTTTGTGTCAGATATCTATCCTCCCTATTTGGTGAGGGGACCATATGTGATGGCAGTTCCATTATGATAGATCCTACTTCACATTTATGTCCTACCCAACTAACGTAAACATTAGTTTAATAGAGAACTAAATGTGATAGGATGAAGTTATATATATAAGAGAGAGAGAGAGAGAGAGAGAGAGAGAGAGGTGTAGATACTCCTTATGCATTGATGGCAATGCCGAATACTGGCTGGCTTGCTGCTGCAAATCGTGTCGTGTGAATTTGTTTTCTCACCCCTTTCCAGCCAAATTCGTTGGGCTCTGCTGTGCCGCTTACTCTTGTTCTGTTCCAATGACAACAGAACATAAAGTTGTTTTGATTGTCAATGTTTTTTCTTTCTATGATTAACGTATTTGTTTAATAACTTGTTCTGTAGTCTAATCGTTCTCAAAGTTTTCTGGAGTCTATGGTAGCCAATGATTCAGATCAAACCAAATCTGGCGCCTGCAATCCCATCCTTCGTTAAGACCCGTCCTATCATCAAGTTGTACATTGATGCATATTTATTGTTTCAACGGACAGTGTGCCGAGAGTTTTGTTGGGTAACCCCAAGTAGCTATTTATACTGACCGTGGTTATTGGCATAAAAAAAATAAATAAATAAATAAACGACAATAATGGGACCTACGAACTTGTGCTTGTAAGATTTCTTAAAAGAAGATTATGACATGCGTATGCCATTTTTAATGAAGTTTTGACTAATTGGCTCTCATGCTGACAAACACAAACCTCAGCCGATCAACTTCGTAACTGGGAAGATCCTTTTCCCTACACCCTATTTGGTATCGAAGCACGAATATCCTTTATGACGTACGGATGTATATCCCTCATGTACATATTTAGTAATCGTCCAGAGTCCAAAAGCAAATGTGGGGGTAGAAAAAACATAGAAATTTAAAAGAAAATTAGGGAGATTACAAAGATAAGCATCAAGAAAAGGCAAGGGACAGACAAAAATCAGGAGGAATGTCAACCATATTCTACCATAGGACGAAAGAAGGAACATGAAAAGCATTAAATATCTTGCTCTCTCTGCGGCGGTACTGCATACTATGATATAAGTTGTGTCATCAATTATCAACAATGAGAACATCCCCGCATCCCGACGAAGACAAACTAGAACATTGGTAATTTGGTAAAGTGAACATTGATTTTATTTGGATTCATCGAAAATCATCGCACCAAGTTATTATAATTAATTCAGGAACAAGCACATTAACTACTCTGATTATGAATCTCTATATATAAAAAAAAGTTGGAGAGTGACAAATATATCTTTATAATTTTGTTAAATGATAATTATTTTATATTTTATGTTTCATAACAAAAACGCCTCTAAGATATAAAGTTGTGACAAATACTTGTTAAATTACTTGCTTCAGTTTGTTTGTTTTTCTTTTGATATAATGACTATTATACTTTTAATATTTATAAAAATATAATTTATAAATTTTTTATATTCTATTTATATTTTATGTATTTTGTATAATTTTTCTATTAATAATTTTATGTATTTTATATAATTTTTATGATTTTATAAAGATTAAGGGTATTATAGTATATATTGCAGACAAAGATAAAAAAATTAAGAAAAATAATTTAATAAGGGATATTTGTTACAACTTTCAAATATCAAAGAAAATTTTGTCGTTACATAAAAAAATAGAATATAATTGCATTTAATAAAATTATAGAGTATTTACCATTCTTCCAAAAAAAAAGACTATTGAATTTATAGTAAAATATGAGTTTTAGTGCCGCTCTCTTCCTAAATATGATCCATAGTAATTATTGCTATTTCATTTGTGGCATATTGTATTGTATAAATTAAAAAATTCAGAATCCAATAATTAAATCCAACACTATTTATAGTGAAGATTAAATTAAGAAGGATCAAACCAAAAGTGATTCGCAAATATTAAAAATATATTAATTGAATAATTAAAAAATTATATAATAATTTGTGTGTATATAGTCACCTTCCATCAGCATTGTTGGTTCTTCTGATGGAGACGATACTAATACTTTTATAATAATCGATCTCCAATAATTTAAACTCCTCTGTAATATAGAAACATAACAAAAAGAATAATAACAATAATTATGGACATTACTTAACAATTAATATTACATCATTCAAAATACAATTTAAAAAATATATTTTAAGGTTTTTAATATTTTTTATAAAATAAAAAAATAATGTTGCTTTAATTTTCAAAATATGTCTACTATTGTTAGAAATGCGATCAATAATTACAGTTAATTGTTTATTGTCCTAAATATTTGATGATATATTTTTTAAAGATTAAACTGAATTTCATTAAAACAATATAGCAAAATTATATATGGAACAATACATCTCCCAATTAATACAAGCATGAAATCACAATCGATTTACAAATACTCAACATTATAACTGATAGGTTGAAATACCTTTTATTTTTATTGACCAACAGGAAGGAGATATAATATATTCTAGATATCATCACTTTCGATATTTTCACGTATTATTAGGCACTCCATGATTTTGAGCTTGTTATGGAATAATTGACTCTTCCTACAGATACAATATCAAAATATTTGCAAAGATTATTCTCCTCGTAGAAATATTTGCCAAGGTTAAATATATTTTAATTTTCTAGAATTTTAAGATATATTCAAGTAACAAGAAATATTGTAAAAATGCTATAAAATAAAAACTTTATGCAAATTATTGATGCCTAAATTTTTCTGTGAAAGAAGATTTAGCATACTACACAGATTTATAGTTGCAGTCAACGTAAAAACTTCTCGGGAATTACTTGAAATCATAAAAAAATGAGTTAGGAGTGAAGCTGGCTTACCGGCGAATAAACTCCGACGCTCAAGTCAGTGAAATGGTACAAGGTCAAATAAAAAGAGAGGAATTATGAGTGTTTGAATATTTTACTGACATGAGGGCTGGGCTCGGGAAAAGTTCGTGAAGGTAGTTCTCTTAACTGCTTAGAAAAAGTCCCTTCTAAAAGCTCCAAAGTTGAAAGAGGAATCATGTTCGTTCGAAGAAGAAAAATTCGAATTCTGCTACATGCATAGCCTTCACCTTTTATAGAGCTCCTACACGTGTGAGCATCGGAGAACGAAAGTTTGATTAGACAGGAGTAGGTATGGTGGTTGTCATAACCCAATTTTGTCCTCTGTAATTTTGTTTGTTGCAGATTTTTATTTTTTGTGAAAATTTTATCTCAGGT
>JAWDEX010189934.1:0-12862 GCA_035221805.1 Trichilia hirta | reverse complement strand
GACTAGAAATATGCATAATTTAAGGGAATTAATTATATTCAAAGTGTAAAATGATGAATTTAAATCTTAATACTCATTCACTTTTATGTACTCATCAATAAATCAGAGCAATTCGTTAAAAAATATCATTAACTTACTTAAGGATATTTATTTTATCCATCATCATCTATCAGTTCTTATATGTGACCCCCTGGGTTTACTATGAACTAGATATGAGTAGATACGAATCTTTTTTATATTACTTTGTTACAATACATTGTAACCGAAGTTCTTAATGATCATAAGTGACCTCTAACAAGATTTTATGACCCTTAGAACATAGAAAATATAATTTTGGATAAACTTATATAGTCATACTTTCATATAGTAAGGATCCTCTACTATTGAATCCCAATCAAGTGTAGGTCATGAAATCGTCAAACCCTTAACTTGATCATAAGATCACAACCTCAATCTTAAATGGGATCCACTTATCTAAAAATTTATTTTTGAAATTCACGTACTCTAGCCAGAAATTTAATTCCTGTATATGATAGTTCTACCTAGGATCTCAAGCTCAACTATCTAAGTCAATAGATTCTATATTAATCATTACCTGTTCTTATATAATAAGAATATATTATCATCAAGCTTCTTTCACCAGACATGGCTAGTTCGGTATAATATACACAAGTGAATGATGTGTCTTATTATAGATTATAACCATAATGTCTAGGTTTAAGGACTAATGATACACTGATACGATTGTGTGATAAATTATTAACTGTGAATATTCACCCATGTGATTTATCACATTTGATCGTGTTTAGTATTATATTCTCAAATGTAATATTCATATTTATGCTCTTATGACATGATACTCGTCACTTAATTATTAGCATCGAATACTAATCAGTGATAGCAATAAAACATACTGATTATATAATGTCATTATCCCTAATGACATTGCCTCGATCATGAACGAATTCAAATGTATTTAAATTATTGACTTTGTATTCATATATACAACTCTTTGTATATAGATCTTGGCACATAATACATCATAGGAACATATCTTACACTAATAAGAAAATAAATAAATAATAACTAAATAAAGTACAAGATACAAAGATAAAATGCCATTTTATTCATTGTAAATATTTTTACAATAAATTAAAAAAAATTATATATATACAATAAGATAATGGCCCTGAACCTTGTAAAATGATTGGTTCTAAGGCATATCTCCAATATTACTTCAGTAAAAGGGCTAAGTTGCAGACTTTAGGGTACTAATTAATGCAATTGAAATAACAAATTGGTTTAAAGTGTCTCATAGTAATCATGTCTTTTTTTACACATATGAATTTAATTCTTTCATATGTACATTTATGCGTAACTAAATATAGGATGTATATTATATAGGTCATTACTATTTGGTTAATCTTGGGTATACAAATAGTGAAGGGTTCCTTGCTTTATTTATAGGGCAAAGGTAACATTTAAATGATTGGAGGCAAGGTTACTAACCCAAAACGCTAAAGAAATTTTTTAATATGAAACACTCATCTATAAGCAATGTCATTGAAAAATGTTTTGATTTGTTGAAAATGCATTTGGAAATTCTTAAGAGTATATCTTTCTATCTTGTGCAAACAAAAAATTATCTTATCATTGTTTGTTACTTGTTGCAAAAGAGAGAAGGTGATAACCCATTCGAAGGTGAAATAGATACAATAACTCCTGAGGTTGATGATGATCCGATACTTGTAATACAAACAAGTGATGCTTGGACTACTTAGAGGACAAATTTAGGAAATGAAATGTTCAATGAGTGAAGGGCACAAGGTAGAAGATGAACTTCAATTACATTATATGTTAGAGATTAACTCTTGATTACATAGTCTAATTTTTCTTGAATTTGTACTTCAATTAAATTTGTAATTGAGTCATGTTTATTTTTACATCTATATATCATGTGATTTTGGCTTGAATTATGTTAGTTAATTATTAAGTTTAATAATCTTTAAATATTGCATTATTTACTAAATTCTTATTTAGTTTGAACATAAAGAGACAAACAAAATCCTAAACCTAAGCAAGTGTGCAAGCTATTAAATAGGTATGGACTCCAAAAGAGGAGATTAGATTAATTAAATGCCTTCTAGAGCTAAGAAATTATGAAAAACTTATGGATAATAATAGGTTTAAAATGGGCATTTAATAGCTTTAAAAGCTTTATCGGAGAAAAAATGACTTCATTTTAGAATCAAAAGTATTTCACATATATAATCTCAGTTGAAACTTTTGGAAAGAGATTTGTAAATAGTGTATGACATGGTGTATAGGACAAACACTAGTGAATTTGTGTAACATAATATAAACAGTTGTGTTATAGCTGAGAATGAAGTGTAAGATGCCTATGTGAAGGTAATACTTTTTCTTTGGAACATGTTTTACTTTTCTTATATACTCTATTTTCCTTTAGATAACTTCTTATTTTTTATTTGTATTTAGTCTTACAAAAAGAAAGCCATTTTTAGAAATAAAAACCTTTCTTGTTTTGAGGAATTGTGCATTATCTTTGGTAAAGATCAAGCAATAAGAAGGATACACAATTTGCCTTCAATGTTTTTAATAATATAAAGCATAAAAATATAAATAATAATCAAGTTGAGTTAAAAAAGCCTATGGACTTGATGACATTTATCTTTCTATGTCATACTCTAATTTGCTTAATATGGGCAATACCAGTGAAAGTGCTTCTTCAACAAAAATGATGAAAAAAGAAAAGAATTGATGATGGATATGTGAATGCATTGAAGGACATGGGTGCATTATTGAAAAGTGACCTTGTAAAGGCAATTGATAAATTAGGCCAATATGTTGAAATTTTGGCAATTGAAATGACATTAAATATTAAGCATGAATGAAATGAACCCAATTTTAGAAGACGAGGAAGGCCATCGGGGTAAGAAGGCTTGAGTAAAGATCAGCTCCTGACAATCTACTAAGATGGTTGGGGGCAGGGATAAACTGTCCTACATTAAAATAAGAGAGAAAGTTACTAAACTATATATATGAAATTGCAATCAAGTTGTTAATAAGGTCTTTTAGGATTGATGTTAGCCCAGTATTAAGAACAAAAATGTGAGGCCCCAAGAGTTGAGTTAAAACGAACAATATTATTAAAAGTGTTAGACCAGATCTTACAATTTGTATCAGAGTCAACTCTCCTCTAGTATGATAATAGATTCGAGAATAAATTAGGCATAAGCTAGTAGACCTGTAATGACCTAGTTTTAAAGGGCACAGAATGACGCTGAAACAAGAAGGTTTGAGTAAGAAATGGCTTCTGGTAGGCTAATAGAATGGCTGAAGATAAGGATAGGCGGTCTCACATTAAAATAAGAGAGAAAGTTAGTGAGTTATATGTGTGAAATTAGAACCAAGTTGCCAATGAGGCCTTTTAGAATAGGTGTTAGATCATTACTAATAACAAAATTATAAGGCTTTAAGAGTTGAGTCAAAATAGATAACATTATTGATAATGTTAGACTAAGTCTTATAATAAAGAATTTTATATTCAACTCATGAATGTTAAAGGCTTCTATTATTGGTGCTTGCAATTTTACATTATTATTTATGTTTCTTACAATACCAACAAAAGATAAGGCAAATTAGATTAGGCATGTTATAAGCTATATGTGATCTAGGTGTTGGAGACTATTGTTTGTGTTTATTTTTATCTTTAAAGTTTAAAATTAACAAGTTGATTTTATAGAAATTATGACTATAGGGGCTACAATTATTAATTTTATGAAAATTATGATTATATGGATTGTGTTATTGTTTATTTTTATCTTTGAAGATTATAAGTACAATTATTAAAAAGTCTCATTTGTAGAAATTATGATTATAAGGATTGCATTAGTAATTTTATAAAACATATTGTTTGTGAAATTAATGTACTATACTTGGTATTTTACCTGTTATAGTCTGTTATTATATACTGTTAGGGTATATTGCTTGATTGAATTATATAATTTTTTATTATATACGGTAATTACATACATCACAGGTGTGCGGGCGCGCGCGCGCGCGTGTTGCAGTATTTCGTCTACATTTTAACTATTTAAATAGGCTAAATATGACATATATTTTAGACAGCATAAGTGGCTGACATAAATGCCGACTAGAACAATACAAACAAAAAACTTATCGAATTCTGTAATTCATTCCTTTCAGATAGATAAGGCAAGAACTGTTTTCATTAAATTCTAATGATAATTCCAGCACATATTTAACAAAAAGTTAAAGCTAATGTATTACTAGCCATAAGTTTAAAGTAAAGGTATCACAAAGTACTGTACATTCATTTTTCTATGCAAATTGTTGATAGATATTTTATTATATTTTATTGTAAGAGTGTTTCTTTTTTTCATTCTATTCCTGCAATATTTTTCTGTACCAAAAATAAAGATAGAATGACCATATCAAACATAATTTTATCCTCATTCCGATTTCCAGTCCTTTTCTTATTATCTTCCATTCCATTCAACCAAACATAACGTTAGATGGACGATCAATAACTCCAAATGGAGAATATTTCATTCTTGTTTGGACATTAACGATAATCAAAAATGAATGTGCACGATATAATTTACTGTTGTGGAAAATATTTTTTGATAAATATTTTAAAAAACAATTTATGATAATGAATTAAAACAAATAAAAAAATTATTTCGCAAGAACAGAAAATTCTCAAATAGAAAAATTATGTTTTTTTACCGAATTTTTTATATTATTCTTAGAAGTAATTTTCTATTTTAACTTATAACAAATCTGTTGACTTTTTACCAAGCTGACGATGTGAAAATGAAATGATTAAAAAAGCACAAAATCTAGTGATTAATACTTAATTAGCAGTTAGGAACATCAGGGACACAACTAATCCCTTTTCAATTACTCAAACAATCCCATGATACCGTACATACCTAACCTAATTAGTTAGGTATTATTAGGATAAGTTTATTTATCCTCGATAATATTTTACTCGTCATATCCATTATCTTGATCTAATCAATATAATCACTCTTCCAAGCCCTTAAAAAAAAATAAAATAAAATAAAATAAAATTTTAACAGTAGGTTCACGCTATGGCCGTACACGAATTTTTATTATATATATATATATTTTATTATAATTTTTATAAAATTAAGAATTATAATAAATGATACGCCGCTTCAAAAAATCGATTAAATAAATATAAATAACGAAAAAAAAATTAATATTCAAAATTATTGTAACACATTTGACATATGAATTTGGAGAGACTAACGTACTCTAATGTGGTTTATATTTTCTTTCATACTTTGATAATATAATAAAGTTTGCATTCACTTCACATGCCTGTAATATAATTTATTTTATTATATTTTTAATTCATCTATAGTTCATTTTGTAAATTATTTATCTATATTAAAACTATATGTTATTTTTAACATAGTATTCTATAGTATTGAATTAGAAAAAAGCATATTTACATTGTAGTCATGCTCAAGATGAAACTTGTGTTAAAAATACATTTGAGATATTAAAAAAAAAAAAAAAAAATTCCTAACGTTTTACTATACTATATATTATTTATATATACAAGAAATTTAATGAATGTTCTATTACTCATATTAGTGATATTAATACAAAATTTTTATCCAAATTTTTGTAAAAAATATGATTATTTTTTTTAAAATTTGATTATACAAAAATAAAATATAATAGTATTATATATATAAATATATACATGTGATATATTTTTAGGAGAATAATAATTTTTCTTGCATGAATTTGTGTAAAAAAATGGTTACGCATGGATTTCTCTCTCTGCCATTGTTATACATCTTCCAGCTGGCTCCACCATGGACCACCCATAATTTCAAAGGGAAACAATATCTTTCTATATGGATCAAAAAAACACGTCAAGAATGGCATCGTGTTGCTCGCAGTCAAGTAATATCACAATTACAATAAAAGTTGCCACAGATGCTAGCCCTAGGAGTAGCTGGGACCATTTTGCAAACTTACAATCCGCACCAGAATGGTACAGGCCATAGAAAATGGAAACTACTTGGTAGGATTGGGTTGGGTTGGGACCATTCAATTAAATTAAAAACGAAAGAGACTGGCTACCATTTTTCACCTTCAGAAATCACAGCAAAAAAAAGGCTTGAATCATCATCATGGCTACCATTAGCGGGTCTTTTTGATTCTGATTATTTACAGCATGTTTCCATCAATAGATCAAGATAGTATCAAGTCCAGTTGTTACGCTATTCTATCAATAGGAACTAATAACTCCGCAACCAATTATTCATAACATACCATGACATGTAATATAACATAATATTAGTAGGATTTGATGTTTAATATTGCTAATATAACTACGAAAATGGGTGTCACTAATGACCTTGAAACATTAAGAGTGTCATAGATTTAACAGTCGTCAATTAGACGGCAATGGAATCTTTTAGCAATGGAATATTTTTATTTTCAAATCATATAAAATAATAACGTCTGACATCACTTGAAGTAACCTGGATGGTAAAAGATAAGCTTTAAGGATAGGTTTTCAGATGGACCCAGAATTAGGATTGGTTCATCAATCAACATAAGCTTTTGTATTTCCCATCAAATCAATCTTTTTTTCCAGATAATCAACTTCCAAGAAAATTTGTCAAAAAGTTCAATCAATTTTCTATGGTGGTCCATTCCATTTCATCATCCACTAAGAAGGAAAAGAAAAATCAGACCCTGTAGCGACAATCATTGCTGTCGAACTTCCGGTAGCCACAGGAATACTAAGACAGTATAAAAAAAATCTCTTTTTTATTTACATGACTAATTTACTTATCAGGATTGAGAATTTTAAACAGAGTCATGGCGGAATTTGGTGCAAGATTGGTGGTGCCGATTGACCTGAAGAAGAAACCATGGGAACAGAAACATATTCTTCACAACCGCTGGCATCCGGACATACCTGCGGTTGCAGAGGTCAAATCCAGAGAGGTTTTCAGAGTCGAAATGATGGATTACAGCGGGGGAAGAATTACTCCAGATTTCACTGCAGATGACATTAAACATGCTGATCAATCCATTGTGAGTTCTACTTTCTACTTGATTGACTGTGACTTCAGGATTTTCTAAGAGCAAATACTTTACTGATAAGCAATAACTGGAAGGGTGCGGAAGATCTTATGAAGAATGAAATTTATAAGAAGCATCATCCAATTAAAAGAATAGACAAAGACCATAGATATACTTCATCATCTAGTAACATGGATGTCCAGTGCCAGTTTTTCCAGGGAGCATTCCATAATTGTTTGATCATTGCAACTTGCATTATTACTACACTAACTTTACCCTGTTTCCCCTGTTTCCCTAGAAACAGGGTATAGTTATTATGAATGAGTATAGTAAATAGTATAAGCATTTGGTTTGCTCTCTTACAATAAAAGCAAAACGTTAAGAATTGATTCCATCACACGTAAAAAAAAAAAAAAAAAAAAAAAAAAAAAAAAAAAAAAAAAAAAAAAAAAAAATTGATTTGTGTTTATGCGTAATTGTTTCATAATGTTTGAAACATAAAATATATCAATTAACAAGTAGAAGCAAAACATATGAGTAAAAGAAGAAAATTAAAAATTGTTCTTGTTGGATTTGAGCTTTATGATTTCGTGGGTGGCTCATGATAAGTTGACCCGACCCAATCCATGAATTTATGGAAAGATAACTGCATAAGCAGTTATCACTCACAAGAAACCGTAACGTTCAAATCGAATTTCTTAGTATTAGAAGAAAACTCAAAGTCTGATAAAACACTGAGTATTTAAAAAGAATGGAAGAGAGGGTTCTTGCGTTGTGATCTGACGGATATTTTTTATATGGTGCGTTGTCATCAATCCAATGATGATAATTTAATTTAAATATAAGGTTCACAATCTGGTACACATAATTGGTTTCATATTTGTTTTATTCAACAGTCCTAAATAATAATTGAAACCAAAATGCTCTCTCCTTGTGCGAATAATAACTGTACTCTGTAGCAAAGAGAGTCTTATACTCTTAAAAACATTAGTCTATAGTTCTAAGATAAAATCCAGTAATCCCAAATGGTCTCTTCAATCCAAGTCTAGCTATACACTGTATACAACTAAAATACAAACAATGTATAAAATAATACGTATTTGAATGTCTCTATGTAATAGGTCCAGTCACTTTTATAAATTATTAACTAAAAAGTAATGATAGTATCAAATAACTTCCGGATTAATATAACGACTAGTTTGATCTTATAATATTACTCTGTTAAGTCTTAATATTTTTGTGTATATATAAAATATCATATTATGTATACGTTTGTGTATAGTAATGAAAGATTTATGCGTAACCGTTTCAAACCCATGGTTCCCATCATTTCGGATACCGGGCATCGTGATTAGCTATTAAAAAAATGAGTCTATCTTTGTCCTGTACTCTAAAATAGTCGCGGACCATTCAAAAAATTTGTCAGCTACTAGGTAGCTGGGATTCAAAACCCAGTTCCCAATTTTGATTAGCCCAAATAGATCATCAACCAAATCCCAGAAAAAATCAAGCTTTTCACTAATTGATCCATGGCTCCTCCAACTCCAAGACTAGTAGTGCCAATAGACTTGAAGAAGAAGCCATGGGAACAAAAGCTAACTCTTCACAATCGTTGGCATCCCGAAATTCCTCCTGTCGCAGAGGTTGAAGTTGGAGAGATATTTCGAGTGGAGATGGTAGATTGGACAGGCGGAATCATCAAGGACGATGATTCTGCAACAGATGTGAAAAACATAGACCTCTCCGAAGTAAGTATCAACTGGATTTTGGGTGCAGAATCATATAATAATTTGAATTAAAGGATAATATCTTAATTATCCTCTATATTGCATAGTTCTCCCCATTTGGAATAGAATATCCTTAAAGGTCCTATTATCTGTAATTAATTTAAATAAAAGATGTTACATATTAGTTTTTTGAATAAATAAATAACAGTACGAAATTTTTAATTCTTCGCCTAGGTGCACTATCTCAGTGGACCGATCAAAGTTGTGGATGAAGATGGACTTCCGGCTAAGCCAGGTGATCTTCTTGCAGTGGAAATATGCAGCTTGGGTCCTCTTCCTGGTGATGAATGGGGCTATACAGCAACATTTGACAGAGAAAATGGGGGTGGCTTTTTGACGGATCATTTTCCTTGTGCAACCAAAGCTATTTGGTATTTTGAAGGAATTTATGCCTACTCCCCTCACATACCTGGTGAATTTTCTACTACCTCTTGTACTTTTCTTAAAACCCATTATGCTGTCTGATGAAAACAAAAGTTAACGTATTTGTCCTAATATGCATGTTCAGGGGTACGATTTCCAGGTTTAACTCACCCTGGAATAATTGGAACTGCACCATCAATGGAACTCTTGACGATATGGAATCAAAGGGAAAGAGAACTTGAAGAAAACGGTCTCCGATCAATAAAATTATGCGAGGTTTTGCATTCACGACCACTGGCAAACCTACCATCAAACAAGGGATGCCTCCTTGGACAAGTACGAAATAATATAACACTCGTATGAGGCTGTCAAACTCTACGTCTTCGTAGATGATAAATCTATGCATAGTAGTTTAGCACTTTACCGTCATGGCAAAATAAAAGTTGACAAATTTTTTTATGCAGGCCCGTTTAGTTTTGTAGTGTCAAATTATAGGATAAATTCTTTAAAAGTCACATTCAATGTAAAAAAGTGTAAGCCCTAACTTTGCATTCAAAAAGTACTGAAAAATCACCACAATACCAAACATTGAACGGACCCTTAAGCCAATAGAGATTTTCATCATATTTCTGTATGCAAAAAATATGTTAAGGCAGAATTGACAGACAGAAAATGAAACTTGACTTTCTTCTTAACTGTAGAGATTCCTTTTTTCAATATGTAATCGGCCCATGCAGATCCAGGAGGGCACTCCTGAGTGGGAAAAGATTGCTAGGGAGGCTGCAAGGACAATCCCAGGAAGAGAAAATGGAGGAAATTGTGACATCAAAAATCTCAGTAGAGGTTCAAAGATATATCTTCCGGTATTCGTAGATGGAGCAAATCTTAGCACTGGTGATATGCACTTTTCACAGGGCGATGGCGAAGTCTCATTCTGTGGGGCAATTGAGATGAGTGGCTTTCTAGAGCTCAAGTAAATTTCTATCTGACATCCTGGCGCACCATTTTCAATCATGCATATTATTTCAAGGGAAGGCTTTCCTTCCTAAAACTGTTTAACCGAAATATCTTTCTAGTATCCTCAACATTGTGACCCTATCTTTCTCACGTACAGTTTAAACACAAAAATGGATAAATTAGCCTTTCCATCAATCAGTAAACATGGTCTCAGAAACTTCCAACCAGACATTTCCTGTTTTCTATCACGTCCAATCATAACCTGGTCATATATCCCTTTTACTGCAGCTAATTGCGTTGTTCATTTATTTTTCAGATCTTACCCATGGAAATGACACTTTATATCCTATTATCAGGTGTGATATCATTAGAGGTGGAATGCAAGAGTACCTTACACCGATGGGTCCAACTCCTCTTCATGTAAATCCAATCTTTGAGATAGGCCCAGTTGAGCCGAGATTCTCAGAATGGTTGGTATTTGAGGGAATCAGTGTTGATGAGAGTGGGAGGCAGCACTACCTTGATGCAAGTGTTGCTTACAAACGTGCAGTCCTCAATGCCATTGATTACCTTTCTAAATTTGGCTATTCCAAAGAACAGGTTTGATAGTCATTATCAGATATATTCTAGTTCCTGGACATAATCACACAATCACATGCACAACCCAAAGGGAAATAGAATAAAATATCGAGTATTCTGTCACATTACTCATACAAAAGATATAATGGTGATTGTCAGATGTATCTCCTGTTATCGTGCTGTCCTTGTGAAGGGAGGATTTCTGGAATTGTTGACTCTCCCAATGCTGTTGCAACCTTAGCAATTCCGACAGCTATATTTGATCAGGTAACTAGTTCTCCCTTTTTCTACACAAGGTCAATGCATATAGATCACCTATTATCTATTACCTTACTGTCATAAATCATGGCATTGTTGGAACTTACCAGTTGCTAAGCACAGATCACCGATTCAGAACTCTAAATTCTCTTCCAAATGAGAAAAATATCCCCAGATTCATACAACAGATTTCATGCAAGACCTTACAGAGCCTGCATTGAAATCAAATGGTTCAGAGAACTGCATGACCATTAGCAGAATTCCCAAAGGTTAAACAACAAGATATAACTCATCATTGGAGGATAATTTCTAATTTTTAATCCAGGAGATGCTTTTGCACATACTTGCAATGCTTTGAAATGACCTGCATACTCAAAATTCATAATGCTGTTCATAATGCCAAAATTAGATAAAAGGATACTGTTACATAATGCTGGACTGGACATGTTCATTTCAAGCTAATTTAACAGAGGAAGAAAGCATTTACAATTTGACCAAAAATTTACTGTATTTAAAATGGATGCTCCTGAAACGCAGGATATTCGCCCAAAACCAAGCAAGGTGCCAGTTGGACCCCGGCTAGTGAGGAAACCAGACGTCCTAAAATGCAGTTATGATGGAAATTTGCCCACTACAAGGAATCCTGGAGCCAGAGCATAACCTAAGGTGCTAAGATTGAAAAAAATAAAATTGAAGAAAAGGAAGATGTCCTAAAATGCACGTATGTATTGATGCAAATGGTAACATCTATAGATAGAGAAACCAAAATGGGGCTAAATAACCTCCAGTTTCTGGTTTAAAGCAAATATATACTCTTGTAACTTGAAAACCATGTTCTCGGGACAAGTTTGACGAAACTTTCGAGCTATATTAACTGATTCATATTATTTTTCATGCCATGACAATGTATTGATGATAGTTGAACACCCATCAAAAGGCAGCCTAGAGCCATTGTTCTGCCTCAGATTACTTGAGTTTTAACCGATAGTTCCTTAAATTCTTGCACCTGTCTAGGAATTAGTACAATGTGACTCAAAAGGAAGTAGAATGGTTAAAACTTGAAAATTTAGTCTATATTCAAAAGCTATTAACTTTCTTGTTACCACTTCAATGCAACCTTCAACTTCAATACTAGCATATTTAGCATCTATTAAGGACATTCCACGGTTGTGAAAATTAAAATCAAGTTCACCCGGACAACTTCACGACAGAAGTTGAAGAAACAGGTAAGTATACATGCAATTAGCCATACAACGTTATTTCAAGTGACAGTAACTGGATAGAAGAGTAAATTGGACATGTACAGTGTTCATTTTTTGATTTCATTGGACAATATATATCTGGTTCATTTCGTGATTTCAGGATTCATCTCCGTATTTTGACAGGCTAGAGGCACTGAAAGAAACAATTTTCGTGAGGCCTAATGTAAAGCAAAAACCTATAAACTACCATTCCGGCAGTGATTGCCAAATTTACTCAATTTATTCTCATGAAATACAATTTTTATTAGCACAAAAATAACAAACCAATTGTACAAGACCATTAATGCCACATGTTCAGGAAAGTAAAATAAAAAGATGCCCAGAGGTACAAAGCCAATTGCTGTGGGAAGCATTCAATATAATAACTAAATATTATAAGTCATTTCAATTGGTTTATATAAACCAATTGAAAAAGAAAAGTATCTAAGAGAGCTCTATAATACCAAATTTTGAGAACTGTGACCCCTGAGAATAGGTAAAACAAACGGATGTGATAAGCTAACGTTGACCTTGTCCTAAGAAGTTACCTTAAAA
>JAWDEX010189913.1:0-12864 GCA_035221805.1 Trichilia hirta | reverse complement strand
TGAGCATCTATAAACATCTATCTACCTAGAAGCTAGATTTGTCTCATTTGGTCAATATCTAAGTAAGTGCAGTGTGTAAAGGGGCAACAATATAAAATGAACATAAAAATTAAGTAGATTTAAAAATTCTTACTTACATCTCCCAAGTGCTAAAACAACATTAGCATTAAAAATAAACGACTAAACAAAGCAAATTAAGTAAGATTAAATAATTTTCTAATGGCTTAACCCTTTAAAAATGCAAGGTTTTGCGTAGAGTGGTCAAACTATTAACATTATTTACGAGGGTTGAATGATTTTTAGAGTTATTACTTATCCAAATAATGGTAAGATAGATTATCAGATTATTTTAATGAGATTATAAGGTTGGAAGGTTCATTAAGAATAGAAAAGATATTAGGTACCCTATAACTTTTGTTAAATTATTATTAAAAAATATTTTGATCTTATTCTTGTATGTTATTTAGTTAATTATTAAACTAATGCTATTTCGGAGAGTTCTTAGAGAACTTTTTGAAATTGTTTCATTTTAAGACTTTTGATTGAGAGAGGAAGAATTAACGAGGCTTTCGGCTATCTTAGTATTAATTAATTTATTATTAAGAAATTTAAGAATTTTTCTGATTTAATTAAGATTTAAAACCAACAAAGTGCTTTGCTCATCTTGTTGTTTATTGATTATTAAGAATTTTTTTTTTAATTTAATTAGAACTTAGACCTAGAAAAGGAGAGTCAATAGGGTGCTCGACTTATTTTGGTGTTTAAAAAATATTAAGAATTTTAAAAAACTTTTTAATTTAAATAAAATTTCGACCAAGATAATGAGAGTTAACAGGGTGCTTGACTTGTGTTGATGTTCATTAATTATTAAGAATTTCTAAGAATTTTTAAAATTTTATTAGTGTTTCGACCAAGAGAAAGAAAGTGAATAGAGTGCTCGTCTCGTCTTGATGTTTATTAATTATTAAAAAGTTTTAAAATGTTTTTTAATTTAATTTAAACTTCAGGCAAGAGAAGGAGAGTCAACAGGATTGTTGGTTTGTCTTGATGTTTAAAAAATATTGAAAATTTAGAGAATTTTTTCAATTAATTATAATTTCAACTAAGAGAAAAAGAGTTAACAGGGTGCTTAATTTGTCTTGGTGTTCATTAATTATTAAGAATTTTTTAAAATTTTATTAGTATTTCGACCAGGAGAATAGTTAATAAAGTGCTCAACTCATCTTGATATTTAAGAATTTTAAAGGGTTTTTAAAATTTTGTTAATGTTTCAAATAAGAAAAGGAGAATCGATAGAGTGATCGACTCATATTGATATTTATTATTGATTAAAAATTTTAAAGAATTTTTTTAATTTAATTAGAATTTTGACTAAGAGAAGCAGAGTTAATAGGGTGCTTAGCTCATTTTTATGTTTATTAATAATTTAAAAAAGATTTTACAGAATCTATTGACAAAAAATATACAAACAAAAACTAAATTTTATCAATAGGATTAAATTATTAATATTTTGATGATCCTTCTCCCAAAGTTGTAAAAGAAATTGATTTGAGGTTAATTCGAAGTATCATAATAGATTGAGTTTATTTTATAGTTTACCAAAATGTAGAATTGGGTTAAATTATAAATGTTCTACAATTTGGGGCTGATTGTAATTTACTAGTGTAGGGAGGGCTGATTGTGATATGCCAGTGTAGGGGTGATTTCTGGAATTCGGACGTAATTGACAAAATGTTTCAATTTGGGTTAATTTTTTAATTGAGTCAAAATTGGCAAGACATAGGGTTTTTGGAATATTCATCTTCCTCCCGAGACCATCATCCATGGATGGCCACGGGAGCTTCATGGGCTGCCACAGGAAGGCTGCCGGAAGCAGTCACTCGACTTTGTTCACCTACTCCGACCACTAGACATCGCTGGCGGCCAAGATGGAGGTATTTTTGTGCCGGCGGATTTCATGGTCTATATATTTTGTGTTTTCATTCCATTTTCTTTTGTATTTTTGTTTGAACAAAGAAAAGCACATTCTGGGGAAACAAAGGTGGATTATGCTATTTCATATACCATTGATTTCTTCTTTTAGTCCTATAGATTTTTATTATAA
This sequence comes from Trichilia hirta, assembly GCA_035221805.1. Lineage (NCBI taxonomy): Eukaryota > Viridiplantae > Streptophyta > Magnoliopsida > Sapindales > Meliaceae > Trichilia > Trichilia hirta. The sequence continues at coordinate 10,760 of JAWDEX010189913.1, read as the reverse complement.
GCATGTTAACTTATTTTCATACATGAATTCAACTATACAGCACAAAGGAAAGAAAAACAAAAACCAGAAAAACAAAATGACAAAAGACGTTTACTTTGCTTTCACCTTCCTTTTGTTGTTTTTCAGGCTGCTAAGGAACTGTTTTTGTGCCTGCTGGGGACGATTCCAATGAGTGGCTGTTTGGATTTTGGTTATTTTCTCTTTTGTGTATGAATAGGTGACAATGGCTAAAATGAATAATGAATGTGGCTACCGGAAATTTGGATGTGTTTTCTTGAATATTGGCGAAGGATTCTAGGCGGTTGCTCAAAATCTGTCCCTGACTTGGACGAATGGTGAATGATGAATTTTCTCCCCTCTGTGTGCATTGGAGCTGCATTTTATATAGGCATAGATCTCATTTTGTTAAGGAACAAATCCCAATTTCATTCTTTCCTTTTGCTTCTCTCAATTAAAGAACAAGGAAATAGACATCCAAGCCTTTCATTCTGTGCCTTTTTTTTCCTTTTGTTAATTTGAAAGCAATCTCTGAATCAATCTTCGTGGGATGCCTTCCATGATACTCCCGTGAAATTTCTTTATTTGTTTAGAATTCATTCATCATTCCAGATTTTTTATTCCAAAATCTTATAAAAGGTGATTGTATAAGGATTTTACTGATTTTCTTTTCTTCTTTGATGACTTGCAGGACAGAAGCAATTGCTTTCTTTTCTGGCTTCCTTTTATTAATTACATTCTTATCATTAAGTGACAATTTAATTTCAAACTTTTCACAATAAAATTTGGTTTTAGAAATCTTTGCACTTAAATTCCCTTTCATCTTTATTAAATTTTAATCTTCGAAATTGACTATGATCGATTTATTTAAGTTCGGGTTATGGAAAGTATACTGTTATGTAACTTGCTGATTGTTTATTCATTCAATTCAATATAAGCAAATGGACCCAACCATCTCTGCTGACATCATTGAATTGTCAAATTAAAAAAAAAAATGTTTTGACCAAATCTTTGGTACCAAAACCGTCCATCCATTACAAAATTATTTTAACGAGGAATAACTAGTAAGAATATGAATAGTTTAAAAGAATTCTTTAGCGGGTACGTTCGTTTCCACGTAAGAGTTAAATGTGAATAAATAATTATTAAAAATAGACGTCAAGCAAACAAAATAAACTGAATTAAAACATATTAATTGAAAGTTCGGTCATATTGATTTTTTTATCCAAGGCTCTCAGGGCAGCCTCTTGTACTGTAGATCGAGTCAATTTCTAATATTTTCAGACTAACTTGTTGGTACAGATATCAAAGGAGAAAACAAGATTCGGTTAATGTTTTATCACTTGCATTCTAACACTCACAATGAGTTCACAGAAACAAAAATGGTAAAGAAACCATTTGACAAAGTATAAAGCAAAATTCTGATACAGGTTATGCACATATTTTCTTGTTTGACTTGAAATTCTGACATATATCTATGCTACAGTCAATCCGCAAACAAACTTCCTGATTAATGCAATTTCTTACAAGTGATACCTTTGTTTCTAATTTATTGAAATTGTCATACCCTTCTCTTCCATCAACTTATTTCCTCCGGATAGCATACAAAATTGAAAAGAAATCATAGACCAAAAATTTTCATTTCTCGGCTTTAGAGTGAACAGATCTGGTCATAAAGGGACCAATGATTAAGCTAACAGACAATGTTTCATTGTCATAAACGAAACAACTCTTTTAACTTTGTACTATTAATTATGATGAAAACCATAAGTATTAGCAATTTAATAATGGTTAGTCTACGGTTTGCTTGGATCATCACATTGACACAGTCAAAGCCGGCACATATATATTAATAGCCGGCAATTTGAGGAAAAGAAAAAAAATCACACAAATACAATGGAGTAGTTCAGAGAAGATTGTTGCTAAAAAGGTGTTAACACCTTGATTAGAAATTGAGTCACCGTCTACAACTCTAACAACTCAAATTTCATTTTATCTCAAATCTCTAAACTCCTCCCGTTTTCTCATCAAAGGAATCTCTACTATCAATTTTTTGGGTAACTCTCTCTCTCACATATTTATTTTTACGTATTTTAATTTAAAAGTTAGTTTATACATTATTGAGTTGTATTTGTTGATCTAATTATTCGTTAAATTTATTAAAAACTTGTTTAAGTTTTGGGTAGTGCATAAAACTACTGAGTAACATGTTTTTCTAGGGTTTTATCATGAAATTTAATATCGTAAATGTTTTTATGACTTTAAAAAAATATGATGAAATTTTATTTTGCTCAAATTAAGCTTGAAATGAATTTTGTAAGATTTTTCAAATTTGAGACTATGGTTATAAAAAATATGAATATATTCATCAGGTCTAAAATAAAATTTTATTTTATTCATCAAATAATTTTCAAAAATTCTGAAATTTCATATAGTAATTCGTGTAGATGTCTTGTTTTCGTTTGTGAAAGATTTGTAAACTTTTTAGGCCTCCAAAAATTTTCAAGAATTTTTAATTTGATAGACTGTAAAGCCAATAAATTTAATTTGATAAAAATCATTGAGTATGAATTGCTCAGTGATAAAACAAAAAAATAAAGCATGGCTGATTAACTTTAGGACAACAAAATATGATTTAGTTCGGTTCGATTTTTTACAAAATTGAATCAAACAAAAGAATTTCGGTTTTCTAAATTTTGAAACTGAGAAATCCGAAAGAAAACAAAAATTGATCGAAATATATATATATATATATATATATTTCTGAAGGAGCAACCTGAATATATTTTCTGAATGAGTAGTCTGAATATGTTTTCTGTTGTAATAATTAAATGCAAATATACTTTATGAATAAGTAAATCCGAATATTCTTTTTTTTATTAGTGAGAAATCTGAATATGTTTCTAAACAATAGTTTGATGATTGCTAATTTCTGAATTTCGAATTGGTATTCTGAGCCATTTGCTAAAGAAACTGAAAAATTAATAGTGAAAAAGTATATTATTTAAAATATTTATAAAAAATGAGCTTGTGAATTTCTATGATTGTTAAGAAAAAAAATGAAACTCATACATAGGTTATAAATAATATTACTTACCGATTAAGCAACTCACTCCTCATAAATTATTTTGTTTTCAGATTGATTGACTAAGAGCATCAAATAGATAACTTTGATACGAAGGTTTGCTTTGTATTTTTGTTTCTCTCTATTTGAGGGATAAAATTATACTTTGGTATGTTTACGTGCTTCAAAGTTGTATCTAGACTACTATATTTCACAATATACTTGTATTATTTTAAAGAACTTTTTAGAACAAATTTAGCCAAAAAATTTTTACTAGTTCATTGATAAACTATTAACCTTGGTGTATAGTTTTAGATTGGAGAACGGAGCGTACTGGTCCAGCAGGTGCTTTCTAGAAGTTAGATTTGGGGTTTTACAATGTTGATATCTTTTATTGATTGAGTTGCTGATGGGAAATGAATTTCAAATATCTTATTGTTTATGTTCAAAGGGTACATGATGGAAAGCTTAACTGACTTATAAGCTCAAGCTGTTTTTATTAGTTGGGAATTTATAAGCCCAACTTTTCTTTTGAAAGATGGCCGGAAATTATAGATTCGGTATGGACCAAAAAGATATTGTAAAATTATTGATAACTACTGTTGGAAGTTTCATACAAGCTCAGTTAATTGATGAGGAACAAAGAGTTCAACACAAAGAGCAGTGTGCGGAGAGATTAGCAGCTGAAGATGGGAGCTCTGAAAAAGATGCGGAGGTTCGATATTCTGATCAAGCAGTATTAGCCAATTTGGATTGGGGTATTGAAGCGCTCGAAGAATCTATCAACACTTCAAATATGGAAACTAAACTAGCGCGATTAGACTATGCGGAGAAGATGCTGCAAGTGTGTGCCATGTTGGATTCTAATCAGAAAACTGCTGGGGTTCCTAATTTCTACCTCGCTGCTTGGGCTCATCTCAACCTTTCATATCTTTGGAAATTGCGTAACAATGTTCATAATTCAGTTCTTCATATCCTTGAGATGTTTACTGTTGATCCATTCTTCTCGCGGATTGATTTTGCCCCTAATCTCTGGAAAGAAATGTTTCTCCCACAAATGAGCTCAATTGTCGGGTGGTACTCAGAGGCAAGGCACAGACTTATGATGGAAGTGATTCCTGATTCTGTTGATTTGTCCTTTACTGGTGATCTAGACCAATTCTTCAATGAATCTTTAATCTTTACCATGAAGCCAGAACAAGCAGAGAAGTTGCAAAAGCTGGAGCAACTTTATGGAGATTCATTAGATGAGAATACCCGGCTGTTTGCTAAATACTACAAGGATTGCATGACTTCAGAGTCAACTACTAGTAAAAAGGTGATTCCTATGTTACCGATTGCAGAACCACCAATGACTCCGTTGCATGAGATCAGTCCGTCAATTCCTGATTATGTAAAATTTGGTCCTGTATTGCCCAAGAGTGCCGGATTTTCTTCAGTTCTGAAATCAAAAGACAATGGCCGAGGACCTAGCAGGTTCGTTTAAATCTCAAGTAATTGTGGAATGACAATTTGGTTGTTGTATAGTCATCTATTTAAGTTTAAATTTACTTATAAGGGAAGTTAAAATTCAGCTTCTCATTCACATTTCGTGGTCATTTGGCTAGCAGAATGAAGGTAAGTTCCCAGCCCTCACAGGATCTAGAGGAGTCTGCTGCATGGGATCCTCGAGTAAGGCTTAACATTTCTATGATCAAACTTGTTTTTGAAATAATTAAATAAATGGCTTAAATGTCAATTTCTTTACCTTTCACAGACTAAATGTTGTATATCTAATCTTTTGCGCTTGGAGATATGCCAGGACTTGCTTGAGGACAGTGATTATGATTATGAGCTTTATGATGATTATATGAATTCTGAAAATAAAAACTCACCATCTTCTAGTGGCACAAAAATGACCGAGGATAAGAATATTGGGATTAAAGGACAAGACTATATGACAAGAAACCGAACACCTTCTCCTTCCATCTTCTCTCCTATGGATTCTCCTAAAACTCCTCCGAAGATTTCATCTCCAAAACCTGATGTGCACTGTAGAAAAGAATCTACATCTATATTGCGACTGTTATCCAACCGCATGTCTGATTGCTCTAGAGGGACTTCCTTGCCTATGTCCCCACAAATGAATAATGATTACAGTATTAGCTTGGCCGAATCAGATGATGAAGAGGTGATTTGTAAAAAACACATGCTTTGCCTAAGTTTCTTATTTGTTGTTAAATTGTTGGATTTCAACTAATGGTAACTTTGAATTTTGGAAAAAGAAAATATGTTCGAGGAAAAACTCTGGTCGAGCAAGGAGTGCGAGTAATGACAATGTGAATGTTGATTTGCTTGATAGCAGGTAGGTAAAATTTTTTGTTAAATTTCAAAATCTTGGAATTTAAGTGGTAGTTGTGCCATTAGATGGAATTTTGACTAGCTAGCATATATAAAAAATGTCTATTAAAGAAATTTAATCCAACTAAGATGTGCAGTTCCCTCAATGAAAGTGATGAAGGAAGCCAAAGCTGCATTTCACTCCCCCATTCTGAGAAGATGACCTCCCGATCAAGACCACCAAAAGATTTTGTCTGCCCCATTACAGGCCAGATTTTCAATGATCCAGTTACCCTTGAAACAGGTCAAACATATGAAAGGAAAGCAATCCAAGAATGGCTACAAAGAGGAAATACAACCTGTCCAATTACCAGGCAAAATCTCGCTTCAAATGCACTGCCCAAAACAAATTATGTCTTGAAGAGGCTTATAACATCTTGGAAAGATCAGTATCCTGATCTTGCTCAGGAATTTTGTTACTCTGAAACACCAAAGCATTCTTTAGGCTCTCCCACCATGAAAGAAATGCCATTAGCATCCAATCAATCGAGAACATTTAATTTTCACATTCATAAAAGTACAGATGATTATATCAATCAACGGAGCAAAAGGTTTATTCAGGCATCCATATCCACATCACCAACTAGTGTGATTTCCCAAGCAGCTGTTGAAACAATTATAAACGGCTTAAAACCTTATGTTACATGTCTCTGTACCTCAGAAAACTTGCAAGAATGTGAAACAGCTGTGTTGGCTATAGCCAAATTATGGAAGGAGTCAAAGGCTGATCCTGGTATTCATGCTTATTTATCCAAACCTACTGTTATAAATGGGTTTGTGGAAATACTATCAGCCTCTTTGAATAGAGGAGTTCTGAGAACTTCAATTTACATTCTCTCTGAGCTGATATTTGCAAACGAAAGTGTTGGAGATGCTCTTACCAGTGTAGACTCCGATTTCGATTGTTTAGCTGCTCTGCTAAAAAATGGCTTAGACGAGGCAGCTGTTCTTATATACCAGCTGAGGCCAGCATTTGCTCAACTTTCAGCCCATGAATTTATACCCTCACTTATTCAGCTAATCCATAGCAAAAATGATGGTTTTGATGATCTACAATTTGTAATGGAGCCCAAGGATTCTGCCATAGAAATGCTTGAGCAGATACTAATGGGGGGAGACGAAAACAGTAGATCTCTAACTGCTTTGAATGTCATTTCTGCCAATGTTATTCCTGCCTTAATCAAGTGTTTGGATAGGATGGAAGTAAGGAGATCCATTGTTTCCATACTCCTATGTTGTATGTATGCTGATAAAAGTTGCAAAAGTTTTATAGCAAGAAGAATTGAGTTACCTCTTGTTCTTGATTTGTTTCATTCTGGCAATGATAGCGCGAGGGGATTATGCATAGATTTTCTCTCAGAGATGGTTCAGTTGAACAGGTATATATTATCTATTATCAGCTTTATGTACAAAATTTACACTTCTCTTGACGAACATAGTCATATTACTAAATGTATAGCATTTTTGTCTCTCTCTTTTGCTGTTATATCTTTCCATTTGTTGGATAAGAAAAACTACATTCTTAGAACAAAAAGGGAAGAGGATTATTGAATAAACAAAGAAGTTTTGGGAATTTCTATCTTTTTTTTTTTTCGCTTATCCCATTTGCTTCTACATTGAGATGTTGATTGACACTGATTAAGCTAGAGTTTCTTCTTATGCTGTTTCAGGAGGATCTTCTGCAACCAGATATTGCAAATAATTAGAGATGAAGGAGCTTTTAGTACCATGCACACCTTTCTTGTTTATCTTCAAATGGCTCCCATGGAGAAAAAACCTTCCGTAGCCTCTCTTCTTCTTCAGCTTGATCTCCTGGTTAGCCTGGACTCTTTGAAATTACCTCAATGACTGAATCGTAAAAATATAACTTCCAATAAACAGCACTATAAATATCAAACCATAGAATTTTACAATTGTTTTTTTTGCAGGCTAAGCCTCGGAAGATGAGTATGTACAGGGAAGAAGCTGCAGAGGCACTAATTGAAGCACTCCGGAAGAAGGATTTTCCCAATTCCCAAATGATGGCTCTAGATGCTATACTATCTCTTACTGGGCGTTTCACTTTGTCAGGAAAATCCTACTCGGAGGCTTGGTTACTCAAGATTGCAGGGTTTGATCCACCTTACAATGCTCTGATGAAAGCAGAACGATTGAGTGAACCAGAATATGATTTGGTGGAAACAGTGGTTAGCATCTATGTAGTTTTTGGGTTCTTTGGAGCTTGTTAGTCTTAGATATTTACTTTCACTATTATGTCAATCCTGATACTTAAATTCTTATGTGTAGGAAGAGGAAGAAAAGGCTGCATGCTCCTGGGAGAAAAGGGTGGCTTTCGTGCTCTGCAATCATGAGAAAGGTTCTATATTTAAGGCTTTGGAAGAATGTCTTAAGAGTAATTCTTTGGAAATGGCTAAATCTTGCCTCGTCATTGCCACATGGCTAACTCACATGCTTTCCACTCTTCCTGATACTGGTGTAAGAGGCAATGCAAGCATGTTTTTGCTTGATGAATTCATAAATGTGCTCCAATCCTCCAAGAACCAGGAGGAGAAGATTTTGGCAACCCTTGCTTTGAGAACTTTCATCTCTGATTCAGGTTAGCTTAGTCCAGGCGAGTTTAACAATTACTTGCATTTATTTTGAACGAGCCTACATAGCTGATTACTAAATTTTTTAATTTCAAGTTGCGCTCGAGGAACTGGGAAAGCATGCTAAATGCATCTATGGAACCCTGAGAAAGCTTAAGAAGATTTCAGTTGTGGTTACTGATATACTGAAGGCTTTGATGAATTTGTCATCAGTCAATGCAGTAAGTGGGTTAAGTTTTCACTCTTTAGTACAGGTAATGCCGACAATTACTTAAGAACCTTGAACTTTCCACATTACAGACAGAGTTGTGGAATTGCACTGAACTAACTGAGTTGGATTCAAGCACCAATGGGGAAGTTCTGTCCCTGATTCATCTTAAAGGCCGCATTTTGAGCAGCCATTCTGACGGAACTATAAAGGTATAGCCCACCTAGCCAATTTCTTGTATATCATATCAATATGATGCATCAATTTTGTAGTCTGACAACTGTGCTTTGTATTGTCTTTCTTCTAGATGTGGGACTCCGGGAAGAGAGTCTTTAGATTGATTCAAGAAGCTCGAGAACACACAAAGGCCGTGACCTGTCTTTATGTTCCAACTTCAGGTGACAAATTGTACAGTGGTTCCTTAGACAAAACAATTCGAGTAAGCCATCACGTATCTATTCTAACATTTTCCTAAACAGTACAATCAAAAATAGCCTTACGCATATCGTCAACAGGTTTGGGCCATCAAACCCGAGGAAATTCATTGTCTTCAAGTCCATAATGTGAAAGAGGCAGTGCACGAGTTGACAGCCAATGCAGAAGTTGCTTGTTTCATTTCTCAGGGAACCGGCGTTAAGGCAAGGGCATTCTGTTCCATTTGACCATTTGACATAATCTTGTTGTCTGTAAGGAAAAAGTTGTAGCTAAAAGATTTCGTTTCCTCAGGTGTATAATTGGTCTGGGACGTTAAAGCATGCAAACGTCAATAAACATGTGAAATCCCTCGTAATGACTGGAGAGAAATTATACTGTGGTTGCTCTGGCTATAGTATTCAGGTGAACGTCCTAAAAATTAAGTATTATATTGAATAAAAGCAGAACTATCAGTATTCTTCTATAATAAAATTTTTTGGGAATTCAGGAGGTGGATTTGTGCAATTTTACTCCAAGCACATTCTATTCTGGCACAAAAAAGCTACTGGGGAAACAAACTATACAGTCCCTGCATACGCATAATGGTCTTCTTTTTGCTGGCGGCTCTTCTGTCGATGGGACAGCAGGAAAGGTAAGCAGTTATCTCTGTTGCCATTAACTATCAAAAACATTAATTGGGTTGATTTTAATTTTCCTGCAACAAATATTTGTTACGAAAGGTATTCGTTCTTTCCACCAAGGCAACAGCAGGATCGTTCGGGACGGGATTCGACATTCAGCGTATATCAGTCAGCAATGACTTCATATTTACAGCTACAAAGTGTGGAATCATTGAGGTTTGGCTGAAAGAAAGAGTCACGAGAGTGGCCGCCATTAAAATTGGTGGTGGAGGGCATACAAAGATTACATCACTGATTACCGATAAAGATGGAGGGATGCTTTATGCAGGCACATCGGATGGAAAAATTCAGGTTCGATTATCAAGTATCAATCATAGCTAACAATATATTTATTTATTTATTTAAAAAAACAAAAAAGATTTTTGTTCTTATTTGCTTTTGAAATATGATTGCAGGCTTGGGTTTTGGACTAGAAGTTGTGTGACTTTTGCAGATCTTCGTAAATCAATCATTAGGATTTTTCTTCTCGCTCTATACACTGAAAATTAGAGCTACAGATCGTCATTGAGCATTAGGATTTCATAGAAATATGTGCAACAGCAAAGAACGGAGTAAAGGGGATTTACTAATCACATCGTTATACCCTGATTCAATAAAAGTCTAAACCTAGAAGCTGTGTATGATAGGTTACCATTTCAGGATCAGAAGCCCCAACGCCTGTTCAGCCAGCAGTATCAGAGGCTTGCAGAGTGACAGGTAGCGGCGAAGCTCAGTTGGGTGAGGGAAGAAGCAGTGGGAATGACGGTGGGGGAGTACCATTTTATAATATCGGAATGAATGCGGGGAATTATTAAAATTTTGATCCCGGTGATGCTTTTGATTGGAGCAGCTGTGGTACTAATGAAAAGATAAATTTAGCGTGATATTTATCAAAAATTATTTAATAATTAATATACGTAATTTTTTTTTTTATGTTATCTAATTAAATATAAGTATAATGTTAATTTAGAAATATAAATATATAATATATCTTTTTTTTTTTTATATAAAATCTAATAAAAAGTCTTTTTCTTATTTTTAAAAATATTCACGTATCAACTTATTAATAAAAAAATAAAAAATTATAAAATATATATTTTAATTTAGAATATATGTTTTTAAGACTTTAAACATATACGACTTCTTTAATCATTTTTCTTATTTTTTATATTTAAAAAATATATAAATTATATCTTAAAAAATTTGAAAATCTTAAAAAAAAATTTTCTTAGTGGCTTTCTATTTTTCTCTTTATTTTTTTTTTATTTCTTTTTAAAAAGCTTAAAAAAAATGTTTTTATGGCTTTCATTTCTTTCACCCGTGAGATACTAAAAGAAGAAGAAGAATTCATTTATTTTCAATTGATTCCACGGCTCCCATGTGCACTCCACTTTCAATCGCTTTCAATCAATTTGATTTGTTAATTTAAC
>JAWDEX010189902.1:0-12866 GCA_035221805.1 Trichilia hirta | reverse complement strand
AATTATTAAATAAATATTGCCTAAAGAATGTCAATTTTAATAAAATAGTAAGAATGAACTGTGTTTTCTTTTCGATCAAGCTTCATAATTTTTGTGTTACTTTAAGTATAAAAAAATGTTCATAGATTTTTTGTTTAAGAGTTGTTATGACTGCATTTGAAACTTGTGATTAAGAATTTACCTGTTTGAAAATTTAAAAAAAAAATAAATCTTTTGTAAGTGAGTTCTTATTTTAAATTATTGTCAAATGTGAATACTTTTATTTTTAAGGGACTAGTAATAAGTTGGTTGGGGTGTGTGATAAGTACATAAAAATATATAGGCACTAAAGTCTAATTTTATTATTTTAGACTTTAAAGTATGATTAGTTCCCTCAATTTATATATATTTTTAATCTTTGGTGTAAAATTTACTTTATTTATATTTTCTCTCTCGATGTAGGATTCGTAAAAAGGGCATAACTTTTTAACCAAGAGAGATATTAAGGTGATTCTTAATTCTGTTGAAAGCCAAATCAATGGGCTAAAACTTTCATATTTAGACTCTAAATTGAATTTTTAAAATCATTTTGCAAGCCCATTTGATATTCTAGTTCAACTCAATCTTATTTCAGTATTTTGCTCATAATTTTTAATAGAAAATTTTGATGCATATAATACAAGTGGCTATGAAAAGTAATTTAATGAGCTAAAATTTTTATATTTAGACTAACCATTAATTTGGACCATATGATGCATTTTTTAAGTCGATTTATCAAGTATATTTGCTATTTTAGGCTAGCCCAACCTTACTTTAGTATTTTATCCATATCGTTAGATAAAAATTTCATATTTACTTGATATAAGTGATTATGAAAAGATAACTTAATAGAATAAAACTTTTATATTTGGATGTACCATCAGTTTGGACTCTAAATTAGAATTTTGAAGTTATTTTATGAGCTTATTTATAGTAACGGTTTAGCTCGATCCATCTTCGATATTTGGACTGTATCTTTTAAAATACTTAGAGCTAGATACATACTTTATATATATGAAAAGCTAAGAAAAATATTGAAAAATTTTATATTCAAGTAACAAGTAAATTTTTATAAAATCGACAAAAAATTTAGTCAAGATTAGATGCATAATTGATGTAAAATTTCAATGATTAAGTGCATAATTCATCAACTACTTGGTAACCAATTTGTTAACAATTAGGCTACCAATTTGCCTATAAATATAAGCCCTTTCTTTGATCAAAAAATAAGTTTAGAGAGGTAGAGAAGTTAGGAGGACATTTTTAGAGAAAGAGCAAAAAAAGAGAGAAGATAGAGAGAGAAGAGAAAAAAAGAAAGAAATTTTATTATTTTACTTTCAAAATCTCTTCCTTTTGTAATATTTTATTTTTCTAGGATCTTAGTTTATACTTGAAGTTTGTCACTTAATAGGTATATATTTTATCCCTTTCAATATTATTTCATATTAATAATATATTTTCTTTAATTATTATTCAATAATTATTATTTATGAAAGGTTAAGCTTTGTATTCTCTTTTTTGCTTTATATTTGTTGTAATATTTTTATGCAATTTATTTCTTTGTATTATTTAATTTCTTATAATTTGCTTGTAATTTTTTGTTGTTTATTTTCTTACAATTTAATTATTTTATTCTTATAAAAAATTAAGTCTTCTATTATTCATATTATTTGATATTGTATTCATTTATTTGCTATATTTATAATTTTACTTTTGTAAAAGAAGTGCATTTAGTTTTTTTTGTTTATATTTGTCAAATAAAAAAATTAGTTAAGATGGCGGAATATTTTTGATATTCTCTTTTCTTTTAATTCAATATTTTTTAAAAAATTAAGATAGCGAAATATTTTTAATATTCTCCATTCTCTTAGTAAAAATGATAAAAAATAAGAATAAAATAAAATTAAAAAAATTAAAATTTAAGATCATAATATTTGTGGTAATCATTTTTACAAAAATTTTGGAGTGCCTAACACCTTTCTCATTCTTAATAGAACCCTTGAACTTATAATCTAATTTTTTAGGCGATTTATCTCACTATTATTTAGATAAATGATAACTCTATTTTTTATTTTTTCTTTACGTTAAATTATGGATGACATCAACAGCAGGTTATTTGTGATTATAGCCAGTGAGTTAGTATATTTATTGCACTATATAAATGATATGGTGAAGTATCCTATAGGCCAATCTAGTATAAGTTGTATAAGGAAAGGGCGATAGACTAGCTATCTTATGATCGGATATCCTTTGGATAGTTCAATAAGAGACTACATAAAAAAAAGGGCAATAAATCAGATATCATATGGATCAGGTACGTATAGACAGTCCAGTGAGAGACTATATGAGAGAAGGGTGATTGATCTAATATTATTATGAATTTAACGAATTAATTCGAGGACAATCATAATTATCATTACGTGATTACTAGTAGCCAATGCCAATGAATTGGGCATTATTTTTGAAAGAAAATATTTTATAAATAAAATTTGCAATATTTTAGAAAGTTATATAATTTTTATAAAAAAAAATCATTAACGATCTTGGGTGTGCCTCGGCGAAGGTAACACTTGAAAAATATTGGTAGCTTAGTATTTTATTAAAAGAAATAATGCATGCCTATATTTGTATAAGTTTTGTAAATTAATGACGTTTGTTAAAATGTTTTGATTTGATAACTAAAATGTTTTGGGAATGATATTTGAATAATAATTTATATTTTTAATAATTATTTTAGTGTCCTAATAGCTCTATTTAATGAATTGAATTAAATAATCATTCACTTACGAGTGTACCTCAATATATTCACTCTCACTTCACCTCTTTCGAGTTAACAATTATTGAGAGATCGTGGTGTAATGATAAATTTACATTATCGTCTATTTTTATTTGTCAGATAACTCGACTTATGTCTTTTTTAATGTCAACTGGACAATAAATAATATTTTTGAGCTTTGTATTTATAATTATGTATTTAATTATTTTTTTCTGAACGATTATGTATAATATTTAAAATTTTAAGATATTTTTATTAATTGATTTACTATTTATAAATTTGATTGTTAACTATTTTAATTATATAGTAATTTGTAGAATTAACAATACTTAGATGTCTTAGATATATTTGAGCTGCGTTCTTTGTTTCTATGGTGGAACTCGAGTCTATGTAGCGGCTGTCAAATATAGACACCAAGGGTGAGGTATGACACATTTTATTTCTTTTATTTAATTTATTTTGTTATCATCAAAATAAAAAATTTTATGGCATGAACGTTAACAACGAAGACGAAGAAGATGACATATAGTGGGTTAGTTTGCCTTGAAGCTTCATTCCCCTTTATCTTGAGTTTTTTCTCCTTTTTCTACATGTAGTTGCTATGTCTTACAGACATTCCTATATGGGCATCATCATCAGAGAATGGGATTTGCAGGCGTTGTGTGCAAAGGGGTGGCATGGAAGTCTTAACAAAGGGAGTGTATCTTAATTATAACGCTACCACTTCTTCTCTGGAAGGTGTACACGTGAAATGGGGGTACTCTAACATATGATAGAGTGATGTTAAAGTAAGTAGAAAGAATTTACAAATTTTATCTTACACGTGACCTCCTTCGTCGTGCCTTTATTTTTGGTGTTTATGGTCTGATATAGTTGAGAACAGGCCAAAAAAAAAGAAAATGATGGTTCTTGGTTGGGTAGGAATCTCCTCAAAATTTGTGTAGGCGTACACCTTGAACATATCGCAAGAGAACCTATTCGAGGATTAGACTCCAGGTTAGGGTCGAGGCATTGGTGTGATATACATCATACTGACATCTATATGGTGAACTTAGAAAAGATCTTTGATAACATGGCTAAGGTGATGATATGATTAAGATAATGACGTGGTTATGATAATAATACGATGAATCGTTTGTTTTCGTTGACCAAAAACAGTCCTAAGATTTTGCTTTGACTTTTAGATCAAAATTATGAGGAGTCTACCTGACCACCATTCCAGGTTTTAGTTTGAGAGTCTGATTGACCATGTGGCTCTCAATTTGTGTTGCTTTTTCTTTAACAAATATCTTTTTCTTGCCGCAATATCCACCGGAGACAGACTACCTGTGTTCAGGGCTGTGCAAATGGCTGATGATGTTTGCAATTATGATAATGATGGACCTTACACAGAAATCGTCCGCTCACCCAAGAATCCGGATGGGACCATGGGAGAAGCTGTGGTTAGGAACCAAGGAGAAGGCAGGCTCATTCACGACCTTGCCTACTATTTTCCTCAATATGCACCTATTAATCAATGTACTGATAATGATATTTTGCATTTCACGCTCTCTAAATGCGCAGGTCATTCTGGTTCTCGTAATGGGTGAGCATCTCATAATTCATGTCATGACAATCTTGAGTCAGATCGAATTATGGCTGATAATAATTGAAAGTGACGCTTATTCATTTTTTTTCTTTTTAACCTGGGCGCTTGTTAAGGTTGCAGAAGTTGCCAGAGAGATGGCTAACTTTATAGAATTTAACAGCATAGGTTTATCAAAAGAATCCCAGCTTCGAGCGGCAAAGATTCCCGTAATCATTTGTGATGGCTGCCAAGATTTCGGGTCTACCAAATCATATAGTGACTTCTTTGAATATACCCTGCGTCTCATGGCTGAAAGATTGGAAATACTACGAGAAGTGGTTAAACGCAGTGAGGCTTTCTGTCTGCCTGAGTACCCAACTGATTTCTGCAACTTCGAAGGGGATTTGACAACAGCAAATCCAGGTAATACACAAAGCAATGAAGAAGATAGTATTTGTAAAATTCACCTAATAACTTGGTGTTGGTTTTTTTCCTAACAGCATTTACAACGTTGGAGTGCAAAAAGGGCGTGGACTCGGAGAAATTTTACTAGAACAGAAGGTGATAGTAAGAGGTGGGAGACATTCGGAGCTGATGAAAAGTATGCTAGGGTTAGCATGTTACGTCGAGATGAAACATTTAACCTTTTACTGGAGAGTTTACCCAGAATCAAAGGAGGTTGACTACTAACGGAAAGCATATCTGAAGTGAATCCGACGAGTCCGCTCAAATAAGGATGAAGAAAGCTCGAGTATAATATAATAATTACATTAAATAATCTAGCTCTTGTCTTTTTCGAGCTTTCAGACATGTATATATGTTTCGCGAAACACCTTAATCTTATTATATTGAAGTCCATTTGGTAGTTTATGAAATCATTTTATTTTGCTGATAATTTTTAATTGTATGTTACTCATTGTATGTTGAATATATTCTCAATCAACTTAAGTTAATAGATCTTGATCACATAATTCAATAATGGTCGCATTTTATATCGCCTAACCCTCCTATAACAAGGAAATATGATAATTTATTTTAAAGAAAAACGTATATTAATTAAAGATCTTTAAAATTTTGGTAGAACGTACACGTATGGACAAGCAAATGGAAAGTTGATATGGGCTTCAGAAACAGTTTTAACCGACATGCAGCTCAAGGTTCATCAGGAGTCGAAACTTCTGCTTTTTGCTGGCCTTACTAGGTGGCCCCCTCGTTTTTTAAATATGAGTTAAACATAACAAAACAAAACATAACTTGCAGAGTGTCGCTTGGTGATAATGGAATAGAAAAATGGATTCCGTTATGACAAGTGCCATCTAAAACTTTCGGTAGCTTCAGATTTTTCTCTAATATTACGACCTTTCAGTTTCCGGAAAGAACAGACTATAAAACAGGAATGCAAAAGGCTGACCAACCAACCAACCAACCAGCAACTACCGCTTTCGCTTCCTAATATTTTACTAATTAGGGAAATGACAAATAACGCCCTGGTTTCAAGTTTTAACAAATATTTTTTGTTTGTAATTTTCTAACAATTTTTTTTTTATTTATGATTTTTTAAAATAATTACAAAAACTTGTCTATAATTTTATTTAAAATAACAAATACCTCTTTTATTAAAAGACAAAAATACGTAATTTTATAATATAATTTTTATTATATAAATCTTTAATTTTTTTATAAACTCTTAAATTAAAATAATTAATTTTTAAAAATTAAATTTAAAATATTTTTATTTCAAATTCAGAAAAAAATATGAATTTATTTTTATTTTATACTTTAAATTTATAAAAATTTTATTTTATTTTTAATTTTAAAAATTAAATAAAAATAATTTAAATAGTTTATTCAAAATATTAAATGACTATAATATTTTATACAATAAAAATTTTAATTTATAATTTTATATTCATAAGTACATTTGAAAAAATTTATTAAATAAAAAAATAAAATTATAAATTAATTTTTTATTTTATAATAATTTATACTAAAAAATTTATAATTTAATTTTAAAAAATTAAATTTAAAATATTTTTATTTTATATTCATAAAAATATATGAATTTATTGTTTTTTTTATAATTTAAACTTATAAAATTTATAACTTTATATTTATATTTTATAAATTTCTTTTAAAAAGTACCTATAAATATAAAATTATGAAATAATTTTTTTATAGTATAAATTATTATAATTTTTCAATAATTTCACTAAAATATTTAAATTATTTTTATTTAATTTTTAAAATGAAAATAAAATAAAATTTTATAAATTTAAATTATGAAACAAAAATAAAAGTTATAATTAAATTTAATTATAATTATAATCTTATAAAATATTTATTAATTTTTTATTTTATAATACTTTATACTAAACTAATCTATAATTTAATTTTTAAAGATTAAATTTAAAATATTTTTCTTTTACACTTATAATTAAAGTAAATTTTGCATGCCTAAACATATAAGGATCATCTATGGTATAAATATGCAAACTTTTCAAAATAATTAAACAATTTAATTAATAAAAATATAAAACATACTTTTTTGTGCTTTAATTAGAATTAAATAAGCCGTTTCTAATTTTTTTTAGGTTATCCACACACTGATTTGTTGATAATAGTTATGATCTAACAAATGAAGATTTAGAACACTCGAATAGGTTTATTAAGCTATTTTTAATTTTCTTTCTCTCATCCTTTTCTTTCTTATGAAAGAAAATATGTGAAAGAAAAAGAAGTATTAAATAAAAACTTAAAGCTTTCTTTTATAGAAAAATGTCTTGACTTTTCAAAGAAGTTTTTAATAAATAAACAATTTTTTAACCATTCTAAAAGAAGTTAGCTTACAAAACACACTTCTATAATTTTTCAATCCCTTTTAAGGAAGCCAACTTACAAGACACAGTTTTTTTTAATAAAATAAAAAGAAAAGAATAATTAAACCATGGACACTTGCCAAATAACTAGTCATGAATTTTAAAATATTAATTAATATCATTAATCTATATTAATAGATAATAATTAAATATTAATTAATAAAAGAAAGAGAAAGTTATTTATATTTAAATATAATAATAATAATAATAATAATAATAATAATAATAATAATAATAATAATAATAATAATAATAATAATAATAATAATATATTTAGATATTTATTTTATTTCCTTTTAATTCTTTAATCAAATTAAAGAATTTAATCCTAACCATATATTTTTAAAAAGGATGGATAAGATTGAAAGAAATATTGGCCCTTAGCAATATCATATAATGCCACTTATCAATCAATGATTTATTTTAATTAAATAATAATAATAATTTAATTAATAATAAATAAACACCTTTATTTATTTATTTTTTAATATCTAAATATATTTTATAAGTCTTCGTATATCAATATATCAAATTTATGATATATTAAAAATTATCAGAATATTTCTCGAACGTACGGGGGCTAGCGCATAATTATCAAAAAATTTATTTTTTATTTTAAATAATCAAAAATACTATCTAATCAAAGTATTGGATCATATTTATTTTTGTTATTATAAAAAATATTATAACTATTATCAATAACTACCAATTAATATGTGTGACCCTTTGGGAGCTAGACATGAGAATATATAAATATTTCTCATCACTGTGATACAATATATTGTATTCGAAGTCTTCAATAATTATGAGTGACCTCTAACAAGATATAATGACCCCCAGACACGAAGAATAAAGATTCTAAATAAATTCATATAGTCATGTATTCATATAATAAAATTCTTCTACTGTCAACTCTCAATTACGTGTGGGTCATAAAATAGTCAAACTTTTAATTCAATCATAGGATAAGAAATTGTATCATATACAGAATTCATTTATTCACAAAATATATTTTCAAATATACAAGTTTTGGCCAAAGATTTAATTTTTGTGTATGATATTTCTCATTAGGATTGAAAATTTAATTATCTAAGTTAGCACATTCCATTTTAATCATCACCTGTTCTCATACAATAAGAACACATTTCTATCAAACTTCTTTTATTAGGTATGACTAGTTTAATACAATATATATAAGTAAATAATGTACCTCAATGTAGAGGACAGTCATTGTCACACCCCTATCTATGGGGTTCATACGTGACAACTATTATAGACTCTTGAGATATACTCTAACTCCGAATATGTCTTTTAGGTCTATAAGACTAATTAGATACCTATTTACTGTTCAATATAACTCATTTAAATTTTTTAAAAAAAAGTGATTTTTATCATCTCATAAAATATATAAACAAACATGTCTCTCCGAAACATTTACAATTATATCATAAATGCATTATAGAAATAGTTTACATTTAAAACCATAATGTTTAAAAGAAATATTTATTTTTGTAATACATACATATACAAATAAAAGTTTATAAAATATTTTGCCAGTGGACTAAAATGAACTAGTAAATTAATAGAAAAATACTACCAGAAAGCTCTAATCCTCAGATAAATTATTACTATTAGTGAGCCCTTTATCCTGCTCTCGATCTCTTAAAACTGATAAAAGAGAGGATAAGTATACTAGAATATACTCCGTGAGTGGATAAAAATATATATTTTGATATTTATAGTATTTAAAAGTGGTAATGTATTAAAAAATATTTGAGAAGGAGTTTAAAAAATTTCTTTATTCTATACCATTCAAAATAACTTTAAAAGTTATTGAGCAAGCCACCTTCTTGATATTTACTCTGGTCAAGAGCAATTCAAGCTATTAGTGAATTTTTATGCAATTAAAACAATGAAGTTTATAAAATAAAATTATAGTTTTAAGTAAAATAATGATATATTCAGTAAGAATATAATTTATATGATAAAACTCATAATGCATAATTCTTTATAAAATTCTAGCACACCACTAACATTAGCTTAGATTAGTCTGTGAATCTTTACAAGACTATCCTCTACAGTTTCATCTAACGGGCCATTCCACCATAAATAAGGTCATCACCTCTCTTATACCAACCCCGTCGATACGCACTCACCTAGGCAGTCTCTCAGTAGGTTCATCCCTAGGTTACTTTTCTGTAACTATAGTATTGGCCCTTATGGCCATGGCTTTTTTGGCCTCTATATCATGAATTATATCAAATTCATAGCAATGGCTCTCTGACCAAAAATAATGTAAATCCATCATACATGAAAATAATGTGTATAATACCATAATATATATAAATCACTAGAGTTTACATGACAAAAAAAATAACGTATAAACATCAAAATCAGTCTTTAGCCTCTCAAACATATCAATGTCTAAATAGTGAGAATATCATTACAAATAATTACAATTTCATAAAATTCACAAATAAGAAGACTTCTTCCTAATCTTCGCCATAACAACAAATTCAATACCTCCCATATGTATCATTAATATTTTAATAATAGTTTAAAATAAAGAAAATTTACTCAAATAATAAGGAAGACACACACTTCCCTTACTCTTCGCATCTCGAAACCTGACTGCTCAATTTTTGGGTGCCTAAATTATATATACGCAATAATCTCATCAATCTTATGAATTAATTTAAATTTAATAAAGAATAGTTTTGAATAAATAGTACCTGTATATAATACCCATTTATTAATTCTTATCAAATTCATAATTTAAGCTATTTTAACCTTTATTTCTATATTTCTAGTTAAACCCTTTAAATATATGCCTAATTAATCAATTTAAAACCTAAATTTTAAGATTTTTTAATGTATAACTAGCCCTAGGTCATAACCTCTATTATGCATCAAATAAACTTAAATGAGTTAAAAATCTTACTAAAAAATTGTCTAGGACTTATAGATGTTAAGTTATCCCTTTAACATGGAAATTCTTAATTTTATTCTCAAACCTTAGCTTATCTTTCCTACTGCAATCCTTGATCAAATAAGAAATTATCGATCTTTACTCATAAAAGATGTTGAATACTAGGATTTTATAGCAAGACACGAGAGTTTAATCAGTAGAAAAATAAAAAATTAAAGGAAATTAAAATGGTTAGGTACTATGTATGTCTTCTTTTAAGCTGTGAATGCATTGACAATAAAGAGGAAGAAGAATGAATTGATTTAGCTTCCTTTTCTTTCATATATTAGCAAATAGATTAAAAAAATACTATGTTACCCTTGAAAATATAGAAAGAATGGTATAGATTACACTTAGATTGGATAAAATAGACTTTTTACAAGTTAAAATTCTATCTTCTACGATCATTGCGGGTCATTTTGCATAGAAGTATCGACACATTAAGTGGGTATTGATATTTTCTAACTGAGGTATTGATACATTTGCTTTAAAGTATTGATATCTTTGATTTTTACTTCAATTTGATGTACTCTTCATCAATATGTATCGATACTTTTATCTAAGTATCGATACATTTTGTCAAGTGATGAATCCGATTCAAATTGGCTCATTTTTTAAGAATGTATCGATACTTTTACTTAGGCATTGATACATTTAATTTTTTTTAGTTAAGAAACAAATTTTGTCAAAATATATCGATACTTTTGCCAAGATATTGATGCATTTAATTTGGTGTTAAACTCTTCTCAAAATAACTTATTTTTTCAAAATGTATCGATACTTTTATTAGGGTATCGATATTTTTGAATGTAAGTATCAATATTTTTGCTTTTATATCGATACCTTTGTTAATTCTTCAATTTTCAATCTATGTATTGATACTTAGAGGAAAAGTATCAATACTTTCAAATCCTGGACATCAACACTCACTTCTTTACAGCTTCTTCTGTAATATAATTTTTTATCTTTCATTTTGACCCTTATAATGCATGATTTAGGTCTAGTTGTAAACATAAAAGTTGTAGATAATTATTTTAACTTTCCAATGGTTTTAGAATCACTAAATTTGGATATTTTTATAAAAAGGTATGCTCTAAAAACTGAAGGTTATTCAAGATTATCTTATCTCCAGATGGATCTTAGAAATCTATCATTTTGAACTAGTAAACGATCTAATTAGAGGAAGTAATAAGCATATAAGTTATAGGCAATTGAATTATATTTCTAAAAAATTAAGAATAACTTAAATTAGAGTTTTATAACTCAAGATATAGTTAAAATACTATAAACTGCTCAAAAAGAACAATGTCTGCACGATTTGCTCCTTTTAGTTTACCAGCATATATTTATCGATTCATTTGAAGTAATGTATTGATACTTTTAATTAATCATCAATACATAAAAAAATTTTATTCAAATCCCTTAGAAAAATTTCACTAGAACCCCTAGAAATATCTTTTAAGTCCACATTTAACCTTAAATGCTAATTTTTCTATTATTTCAACTCTGATTTTACTCGTTCTTATTTTTATACAGTTGTATTTTTATTCTCTTTTCATAATAACAAACTTATCATTAATTAAATCCTTAGAT
This sequence comes from Trichilia hirta, assembly GCA_035221805.1. NCBI lineage: Eukaryota > Viridiplantae > Streptophyta > Magnoliopsida > Sapindales > Meliaceae > Trichilia > Trichilia hirta. The sequence continues at coordinate 1,068 of JAWDEX010189902.1, read as the reverse complement.
TAATAAAAATTTAATTCGAAAGCTTGGGTGCACAAAAAAAATCACATAAAAACCTTTTTTAAACTCAACCAATTTCTTTTAAATTCTCTCAAAACATTATATAAATATCACTATCATTTTATTTGTCTAAAAGCATCACACGAACATGAAATTTAAAAATAACAAAAATACCCTTAACTTAGTAAAATGACAAAAATACTTTTAAACTTAAATACTGAGTATTACGCTATTAATATTATTGATTATTATAATCTATTTTGATGGATTTTATAGATTTCCTTTTAATTTGTCTTTTAGCCCTTTTAATTTGTCCCTAATGAGAAAATCATGTTGTTAAGAAGTTTTTACTTAAGATGCTTAATGTTATGGCATAAACATTTGGATTATATCTCTAAAGAAATAATAGAGAATTTAATTAAGATTCTTTTCATATTGCATGTGATGATTTGGAAGATTGTGTAGACTGTGAAAAAGAAAGTTAACTAAAATAAAAAAGAAAGGGGCTATTTGTGGTTAGAATTTATTAAAAATAATTTATACCGATATTAGTAAGCCATAATTAATCACCTTGTACAAAAATAAATACTTCATTACCTTTATCGATGATTTTTCCTATTATAGTTATGTGTACCTGATTGAAGAAAAGAATGATGCTCTTGATATGTTTAAAGTATTTTGAAATAAAGTTGAGAAGTAATTAGGAAAAGTCATTAAGATTGTTGAATCTAATCGCAGTGGTGAGTAATATAAATAAAACAAGATTACAAATGAAAACTTTTGCTAAATACTTATAAGATTATATTATTATTGCTCATTATACAATGCCAAAGAGTCTTAAAAAAATGAGGTAGCTAAAAGATGCAATCACACACTTATAAAGATGAAGAGAAGTATGATGAGCAGACTTAATTTGCTTGAATGCTTATGGGGTGAGAAAATAAAAATAGCCACTTATATTTTGAACCATGTGTCTAATAAATTGGTGCCTACCTTTTAAGTTATGGATGACTGGGAAACCAAGCTTAAACCATTTTTGAGTTTGAGGATGCCCTATAAAAGTAAAACTTT
>JAWDEX010189891.1:0-12867 GCA_035221805.1 Trichilia hirta | reverse complement strand
CGTTATCAGTGCCAACATTATAATTCATCTCGAGCAACACACACTTTTCACCCGCCCTTATAACCTTAAGATCCTGCTACCAATGTGAATTTGGCCCCTAAGCACTTTTCATTTTTGAAGAACAGAAATTCCTGATGTATTCTTCTCTCGCGAGCAACAAAACACGCTATAATGCAATCGCAAGCAAAATATATAAAATAAAGTGTAAAGAAACAGTTTCTTACTAATTAAATGGGTGCAGGAGTGAAGGCAAAGAATAACTTGGAGTTGTTGGAAGCAAGTGGGGCTAGGGAATAAAAAGCTGAGGACGACTAAGCAACAGCTAGAACTAGCAAGTATGCGAAATGGGAAAAAAGAGGCAAGCCTAGGGTATTTATAGCAAGCCTGGGGACAACTAGGCTATGCAACGTGTCCCAAAAGTCACCCTGTTAGAGGTCAAAATTTTGCCACATCACAAAGTAATGATGAGGTGCCATATAACGGCACGTCTGTTCAAAAATGGCCTTTCACGTGCTTACGTATAACGACGTTATAAACTACAAAAGGGCACCTAGCTACCATTACATCTTTTCAGAAATAGCGAATTAGAAATCGAAGCACTGGCATTTAATGAAAGTCTTTAACAATTTTGGATACTCAAAAGCCCAAGTCAACTCTCAGATTGTGCCAGATAATCAGAAACTACTTAATTTTTTGCTTTTACTCTCTAATGGCAAAAACTTAGGGGGCTCATATTAAGGATTTTTTTGATCCTATTTTTTTGCCCCCACCCATATCATCATGTGGATGACCTAACCTAGATTGGTTCGGCTCATTCCCCACGTCTTTCAATGAATTATCAAGATGATTTGGTCTCAGCAATCAAAAATGGGAGAATCAGATGATGAAACTAGATGCATTCTCCAAAGACTATCTGAATGTTCCATCGTATTTAAGACCTAAGATACTATACCCTATGGGCTACAAGCATTTATTGTGCCACCTTAGTCTGGTACAAAGGAATAATAAAGTCGTTTGTCTTCTACCTATACCAGAATACCATCTAATTAGGTTTCCGTTTTTCGATACTTATATGTGCAAAAGTTTTTATAAATACTGAACCGTTGCATTAGAAAAGACTTTTAAGCAGTTGTTAAAATTCTCGTATATAAAAGGCTATCCACTACCAACACAAGGTCATTCCCAAACCCAATTACCCAGGTCGATAAATAGTATAAGCACTTTATTTTAATCTTCTCTATTATTGTTTATAAATCTTAAATCGTTTATTAATTTAAGTATCAGAGTTTACACGCTGACAAATCAGCTTCACCCTTAATTTTTTGTTCTAATTTTGGATAAGAACCAAAAGATCTTTGATCGAGGCGAGATACTACTTTATCCGGTCGCTCTGATAATATCAATGAAAAAATTTGTAATGCATTGAATTTTTTACTTCAAAAGAATTTAAACATTAACAATTAAAATTCTTTTTAATTATTAGCTCTAGATATTTAAGACTTTGAAATAATTATTAAGGTAGAACGATAGAAAATTAGAACTCGAATAAAGCTTTCAATACATAGTGGTCAAGATTATATTCCATTGAAATACCACAAAAATTGCCCAAGGAAATACAATGACGCCTCCACATGAGATAGGACGGGGAAGAACAAGTATTCGTTACGAAAATTCTTTATGGGCTCAGGAAAATTGACAATATTTTGCTCAGAGCGCTGCAGTAGATGTTTCTTGTGAAGTCCCAACTAATTGTTTTTACGAAGTTTCTCCTGAGTTTGAGCTTGCACCTTGCCTTTATTTGTGTCAGGGGCCACCGCTACTTGTATGGCGTTAAGATTCCTTGCCTCGTCAGTAGAAGAGTTCGCTAGGGTAAAAAGAGTGGTCCCAACGTGAATCCCTGTCAATGGACGATCCTGAGCCTCTTTACCAATAGGAGGATTAATGGATGGAGCAAGATCAGGGGTTCAAGTTTGAGGATTAATGGATCGATCCCTTTTCTTGAGCACAACGTCGGAGGATTTGTCTATCACCTTTTTTGAGCCTCAGAAACTCATCTTGAGCCGTACTATGAAAGGATTCAATTGTGGCCATACGACTGTGGAGCTTTTTCTTTTCCATAACCCATTTGTCGATCTCATTCTCTGGTTGAGATTTAAGAGCAAAATTGAAATAATTTTATAAAAAATGAGATAAAAAATAAAAAAAATTACAATTGTAAATGCCGAGAGATCGGTTTAGTACTTTCTCCAATATTTATTATGATGGATAGATTTTTGTACTTCATTTTTAAGCTCTTAAATCGTTATCAGAGTAAAAAATAAATATAAAAAATTTAATAGACATGAAATATATCATTTTATTTTTTTCTGTTTCTTAGTTCCTATAATAATTGTAGCCATTAGGATGATTCTTAATGTTCACTGTGAAATTGAAAGTTTTTGTAAGAGAATTAATGCAAATTCCATTATCCAAGGATGCTGATATATCCTATTATCTGGTTGGCTTTTGGGTGTGAAATTTAATCACCAGAATCTAACTATAGCTTATGTTAGTCATCTTGTTCACATTTCAATAGAGTTCATGAATTTAAAGAAGGATAAAATATGTAAGGAAATGAAAATGTATTTATCAGATTATGCGACAGAAGGTTTTAGGTAAAGATAAAATTACTCTAAAATGGACGAAAAATTGTTTGATTAATTTATACTTTTAATTTTATCAATGGAGAAATTTTTTTTGTTCATTTTTAGTAGAATAACTGAAGTAATTGGGAAAGTTTTTGAGGGAGTAAAACAGAGAAACCTGAGAGACGAAGAGAGATATTTTAAGAGTAATTACCGAAAAAAAAAAAAATATTGAAACGACATAAAAGGACGTGCCTAATGTATATTAAAGATTTCTTTTACATTTATTATTAAAGACTGAAAAATAATATGAAAAATAGATCGGGTGATTTACAATAGGTTAGGTCAACTATTTTCATTTTGTCTAATCGTTACCATAATTTTAAAATGAAAAATATTATTACTATATAAATAATTGTTGAATTTAAAAACAAACAGAAAAATAAATTCATTTTGCGTACCTGATTATGGATCTTTTATAAATTGTATCATTGCAATTGAATCAGAGGTAAATCACAAAACCGAAATACTCTTCAAATCATAACGTAAGAGCCTTCAACGAATTTTTCACTCACGTTTTAAAATTTGCTCTCTCTCTATATTTTTTTTTTCCTGTCATGTTCTGTAGTAATGTGTTCTTCTCTTTGATTAGATAAAATTCTTATCTCATTGCTATTAGAATTTTAAAATTAAATTAAAATTCTATTATCCAAATCATTGTATAGAATCAAGCCCACCTTAGCACCTATAATTATCAAGAGATGAGTTATCTTCATGATTCCCATGATTCATGGGTTGTGGATCTAGGTCAGGTCATTCAATCGTGAGTGTCCATTGAACCTTGGGCGTAAGTTCAATATCTTCTATTCGTACATAATGGGATGATGTTATTTTAGAGAGCAATTAAGTAAAAACTTCTGATACAAAGTATCATTAAGCTTATATAAGTAAATACGTCATGTGACTCAATAAATACATAATTATACAGAACTGTTGATTATATAATATGTTTTCTATTACAATCTCCTTACAATAGATTATAAATAATACTCATATGCGTTCTAAATTTAATTTTGGTATATTAATCAAAGCATACTTAATTTCTCTTTGTAATAAAAATAAGTTATACTTGATAAAAAAAATTCTATGTAATTACATCAATCTTTTTAGAAAATTACATAATTGGTCGACTGATGAATACATAAATTAAATGTAAAACAAAAATAAATCTTTTCATTTAACTTATGTCATTCGATTTGAAATCAATTATTTTCTTGGACATGTTTTATAGAACGTAATATTTTGTTAGCCATAGATTATATGCTAAAGTCGTTAACGTCAATTTTCAACTTTATAGTATAGAAAATGATGACTAAAGATGTCATGTTAAGGTTTTAAACCAGCCTCAAGGAACTTGCACAATGAGTACGTAGGGATTCATTCTCTTATTTTTCTTATTTGGTCACATAAAACAAGTGATATAAATCATATGTTACAGCATTCTTTTTTGAAATAGAGAGTAAATGTCTTATAAAAATATATTGTTGTACAGATCTTAGTTTAGTCACTCTTCTAGCATCTTATTCTACAATCTTCTGACGCCTATTTCGAGTTCTTAAAGGTATATTTTTACGACATAATAAGATTTTGTATCTGACTTTAATTAGATCTCTATAACTTGGCATAGATCATGGTTAATTAGTCTTATACTCATGCTTAGACTTCATCTTATTTTCAAAAATAAAGCAACATATCAAAATAAAAGTTTCAGAAGTTATTTTATTAATTTATATCTTATCTCAAATTATTATCGCTATAATTAAGGTAAATTGATTTAGATCTAACAATATATTTTACTTATATGTGTATATTATGCTAGTTTTATAGATGAGTATGCTCAAGTCTACTAATTTTTTATAAAATTATTTCAGTTATGTCATTCCTAGCTTATAATTATATCACAATTTTTTTCTTTTTTTGCCAGGTTTTAGCTGTCGTAGAGGTAAAACACTATTGCCAGTGATAAATTAACATTAATTATCATTCAAGAGTCCAGATCCCACCAAGAAGGATGGTAAATATTTTAGTATAAATGCGAAACTTATTGGCATAAAGTCGGCTTCTACGAGGACTAATTACTTGAGAGAACGAAAATGCTATTTATTATAATTAACACTTAAATCGTAAGTATTATTGACCTATATTTGAAACCCATATACAGTACTTATTTCTTCCTAGCTAGATACGCTTACACACATTACAATTATTTTTATGCAATATGCACGATGTTATATATCCTGTATGTTCGATGGAAGTAAAAAGCATAAGATCTAGTACTAGGTATTTACTTAAAACTTTTGTCGAGCAACAGAAGCAGATTTTGTATGATGCTTGAAATCATTCCATAGAAAAGCTCCCATGGCAAATTCTCTCTTGTAATCCAAGTCCCCATGCGTGGATAACCCGTATTCATTGAGCAGCCTGTCAAGCTTCCACTCTGGCATATCCTGGTAGTCTTTCTTGGTGTACCTTGGGTAATGAAGAGGCATTTGGAAGAAATTGATACTTCCATTATTTTTCTCGCTTTCCATCCTATACTCTCTTCTCACGAGGATCAAAATATTTGTTAAAACTAAGTAATTTCTTATGGGTTTGCTTTATGCAGTAACTTGTGTGTGTGTGTGTGTGTGTTTGTATAGGTTTCCAATTCATTTGCCTGCATAACCAAAGCTTGGCTTATAAGCATGGGCGCCGTCACAAGGATTGGTTGGTGTACCTTCTCAGCATGCAATAGCGAAATTGCTTTCGTGTGTTCTTCCGCTTATATGCGCGTGAAAGATAGAGGATGTGGCTTCTAGATGGGATGATTGTGGGAATAATCAAGGGAATTGAGATTTCAAACAATTCATGTATTAAGTGGAGGGCTCGAATTATCTTTTTTGTTTGAAGGAAATTAAGATTTCAAATACGTTATGTACTAAGCGATGGGTTCATGTTACATTTTTTTCAATACGGTGTTTTGTTCTAAAATTAATATAGCCAACTCTGAATTTGAGAAATCGGTACTTCTTCCACCTGATTAGCCATACTGTATTATATTGGTGTTTCAATAAATAAATATTAACACACACACACACACACAGACTGATATATATATATATATAATTGAAATATTCATTGCCGATCTCCCACTGTTGGATGATCAACTACCTCCGTTGATCCAAAAAAACAAAAATTATTATTATCATTATTATTTTCATATATGCAACTGTATTATCGACGTAAAATGTCTCATTTCTTGATAAATGAAGGTCAGATATTTGATGATTGAAAATTTAACTTCAAATTTACAGACGATCGATTGAATGGTTATAATAATGATAGTATTGAGTATTGCGATTTACGAGAATCTTAGAGATAAGACGGCAATTCAGTGGACGACATATATTGACAAGAGATAGTGGTTAATAATAGATAATTATTTTATTTTATTTAATTATTAAAAAAATATATTAATAATTAATAATAAAATAATATTATTTTATTTTTTTAAATTTTTATAATACTACGTAATACTATATTTTTTATTTTATATCAAAAAAATTCCTACACCTATTTATTATCGAGACATTTAATTATCGAGACATTTAATCGAGTACGAGATCAATGCACTTTTTGAGAGCGCATTTTTTAAAAGTAAAATCTTACAAATTACCTTACAGTTGTCTTAAATTATAGAGTGCGTATATGAGAATGACATTCGATGATACTAAATATAAAATAAAATTTCTAACTTGTTCTCTTAACGGTTTAAGAAAGAAAATCTTTGATTTTATAATACTATACTTAATACTATATTAAATTTAATATACTATAATATAATACATTAGAATACAATACAATTTACTTTTTCTAATACGATTTAGTACGTCGCACCAAACAAGCCTTCAGTATGCACTCTTTCTATTATTTAAATAAAATATAATTATATTAATAAATTAGGTGTTAAATACTTCATATTCTATCAAATCAATTCATAATAATTGTAATTATGTAAAAAAGATAGATGAAATTTATTTTATTTTTACTTTATTTAATAGCTTTTTCAGTTTATATTGACAGTTGATTTTGATATAAAATTATGTGATTTCAAATCAAATTATTTGATGTAATAGCTTTTCTTTTTCATAATTTTTCTACAATTTTTTTCATGTTGAATCGGCCTTTTAATATCAAAGGATCACCACGACTTAAGTATTATAATCCTGAACAATCGATGGGATTGATATAATAGGTTCAGAATTTTGAATCCCACTTATAATTAAAATTAAAAAAGGATTTGCACTCTAATTTATTCATGTAATATTTTTAATAAAGAGAGAGAGCGCCCTCTTCTTTCATCTCTCACGCGAAAACTATAGCTCCTCTACAGTGTTTTATAATTATTTTTTTAAAAATAGTTTTTTAAAAATTTCTTCTGAATATTGCAACTATATTAATATACTAATATTATAATAAAATTGTATGAAAAAATATAAATAGTATTATAATATCACTGAAAATCGTTCATATATGAATTATACATCCATAGTATTCGAATCCCTAAAAAATCTAAGTTGGATCTTTACATATTGGGCCATCATCCCAACCCAAATAAAAACCAAGAGAAAGAGTAATACGTTCCAAGGGAAATTTTTAAACTTATCCACAAAATCAAATACCTGAAGGTCCAACATGTTCCACTGTTGAAGTCACGGGCCACAAATCTCAACCATTCCGTCAAGATTTAGCACCCACTTCATCATAATCATTGGGATTGGCCACACGATCAAAATCACAATTAACAATCATTGGACATTATTTTCATGCCACATGATCTTTTATCGAAAACAGTATCCATGGTCCCAGTTACACAGGATCAATCATCAATAGCGGCCTGTTCACCACACGATTGCCCCCATCATATGATTGGGTGTTAGCACTCAAATAATTAGAGCAGGTCATCATGTGGCTTTCTTTGGTTTCTGAGGCCTAAATGTTTGTAAAGGACTTCGGCCTAACGAACCTGTGGCATTACGGATCCGTACCCGAGAGACCACTTAAATAAACTAAAATAAATATTAAATTGAGTGGCTCACCTCCTCTGGTTTACAGTTTATTCCGTTTATGCTCTTGTGTAATACTTATAGTTGACCCGATTTTGTTGAATGAGTTTAAACCGTTGAAGTGTACAGAATCATTTTGACATGGGGTCGTGGGCCAGCCATGGTCACAGTCGAATTTGACCTCAAATAGTTTTCTTTTCTAAAAAATACAATTAAGAGAAAAAAATATAAAAACTTACAATATACCCATAATTGATGGTGTAAAAATTTTCCTATATTTGTAATATTCCTAAATGTAGCCAAGTCTATAGGAGCTTGAACCTTATAAAAAGAAAATTTGAAGTGCCACAAAAGTCAATTCCAAGAAAAAAGTTTCCAGCGAGTGAGAGATGTGAATCTCATTTGTGGAAGAGTTGGGACAAAGACATGCCTCAACACATACCTCAACTCTACTAGAGATTTTTTTGGTTTCAAGTGACCACAGGCCATCTGTTGTCTTGTATGATTGGGATAATTATTAAAGCTACTTGGGTTCTATTAAGGTTATATATATCATTATAGTGACTTATACAATTTTGATATTATATAAATAAAATTTCTTGATCAAAGGATTAAATATATAATACCTTCATTTTTTTTAATAAAGTCGACATTATAAATAAAAAAATTGTATCAATTTCAAATAATATTAACTGAGTTCATACATATTTGCTTATGGTTGGTAATTACTAATTAATTATATTAGTTAACGCATCAGAAAAGAAAATATGAAAATAAAAGGAAAGGAAAAGTTGTTGCAGAAGAATAGTTCCTACATTACTTTCAAGGGTTTCATATTATCACGGTTGCCGTCTCTTACCATGAAGTATGAAGCACGTGGAGGGCAGGCATTAAAAAAAAATTGATAAAAAGGATTCGCCTCGAACAAAACACTGTGATATAGGCCACTTGGCTCCACATGCCGTGGCACGACAATTTCGAAATTCCCTATCCCTGAAGCCAACACACGCAGAAATAAATGATTGAGGTTGCCAAGTAGACCGACAAGTGGTGAGATGCCCAGCGACCACGAGGTTACAGAAGAAGTGACCTTCCAGAAACTTCCGGGAACTCCTGGTTGCCAAGGGATCTAGCGGCCATTTAGTCGCCCCGTGGAAATATCACCCACGTCATCATCCTATGTGGCACCTTCGTTCTCCTGAAAATGATACGCCTCCGAATCAAGGGTACAATAGGGCAGCAACTTTCCGTTGGTGATTAGTCTACCAAACTCAGAGTAGAGAAAGAAGGAAAATAATAGAAAAAAAAAAGGAAGACAAAAATTCAAAATATTGGCAACATCAGTTCCATTTTCCATTTCCCATCCTTAGTTTCTGTTTCGTGACTTTCGTCTCGTTTCGTTCTTTTTTATTTTTTTTCCCTCAAATTTCGACGGAAATGAATGGAGAGGGAAACGAAGAAAAAATAGAGAGAATGGAGGAGGACGAGTTAAGGAAAGAGAGAACGGTGTTCATGTGGGGTTACCTTCCAGGAGCGTTACCGCAAAGGTCGCCGATTTTATGGCCCGTCGTAGTCAAATTACCCTTAACGGTTGGATTCTCGTGGAAGGATGTATGTGGTGGTGGTTGCGGATTCGCCATGGCAATATCTGGTGGTTTTTTAATCTTTTAATTTCAAAATTCTACGATTATTATTTTTTAAATTTAGCTATTCTATAACTTTCGATAAGGAAATGTTACAGTGTTCGGGGGGCGGGGGCGGGGCTGTGCGGGAATTGGGGGTTCGCTCGGCTTAATTTTATTTTTACTTTTACTTTTATTTTTGATTACATAAATGGTTGGTAATTTGGGGGAAAATGTGGAAAAAGGAGAGAAAGTAAAATTATGTTTTCATCTTTTCATGTTATTTTATTTTCTATGAAACAGAAACTGCAGTTAGCTGCGCTGAAAAGGGTGATTTAATCTCCATTGAGTGATGATTTCGTATTATTGGGTCCATAAAATTCAAAACGTGGAAAATGCATAAGAATTAAATTTTGTTTTATGTGCTTTCATGTTACTTTGGCTTCTCCGAAATGATGGAAACTGATATTGACTAAGATAAAGAGTTATTTAAACTTTACTGGAGAGTGGTTTTATTTTGTGTGGTATACGAAACAATGAAAATTCCATTATGTTCTTTTTAATTCTCTTTTCTTCCAGTTTCTGATCTAGGTAGCCGAGCAGTTGTGCTTGGAATTGAATTTTGTTCTTTTCTCAATAGTTAATTTGTGTTCCGTCCGTTTCATTATTTTTCCCGAGTCCTCGCAATTTCTTTTTCATTGAAAAGTTTCAATTTTTAAGATTTTACATTATATAGTTTTTGCATATTAAACAATGAACTCTATATTTTATCCCAATAGGCTCTTTCATATATGCTGCGACTTACACAGTTTCTTCCTTCAATTTGGGGTAATGCTGAATAAGTTTCTTATTCAGTGTAACTAAGTCGCATTTCTCTCAATTAAGAGTTTAATTGTTGCTCATGTATCCAGTCAAAAGCTTGCTCTTAATTTATTGTATTCTGAAAACGGAATTCTTGCTTTTATTTTTGTCTTAGGAAATTTTTATTTTGTGTAACTCATTTTGGAAATTATAGTACCGCTTTACTTATGTCTCTATTTCAATCAGAATCTGGAAAGCTCATTACATGGGGTTCAACAGATGACCTAGGTCAAAGCTATGTGACATCTGGGAAACGTGGGGTAGTGCAGTACTATATAATACTATAATTTCATTAGTATTTTCAATCATTTCTTTGGTGAATTAACACAATTTTATTTCTATTTTTGAAATTGTTAAGGAAACTCCGGAACCTTTCCCTCTTCCAATGGATACTTCTATAGTAAAAGCTGCTGCAGGTTGGGCACAATGTGTTGCAGTTACAGGTACATATGTTAATATATTGTTTATAGTTGAAAGCAAAGTATTTATTTAATGAGAAGATGAATAAATCTGATTGGTTTGTGTTTCCCTTGTTTATCAATGTCTTTTGTTTTTGTGTAATTGCTCTGCATTGACTCATGGTGTAAGTGATTAACATTTTTGTATTATAGACAGTGGAGAAGTTTATACGTGGGGGTGGAAAGAGTGTGTTCCTTCAGGGAGGGTCTTTGGAGATCTGTCTATGGGGACAAGTTTAGAAAAGGATGTATTTGAAAGACAAAATTCATTTCTGACAGAGCAAGGTAAATTGAAGTTTGGCAACTATATTAACAGAACAGATTAGATAGGATATCTTTACTTGTTGCAGACTAATGTGATGAAGGTCGTTATATTGCAGTGAGCCCTCACTCTCATGGCTCAAGATCAGGTGGTGGAACCTCGTCGGGTGCAGATGGTAGAGGAAGTGGGGAGGAAAGTTCTAAACGAAGGAGAATGTCATCAACAAAACAAACTGCTGCAAGTTCATCATCTGGTGATGAAAATCTATTGGCTTTGCCATGTCTAGTAACTCTGAATCCAGGAGTCAGGATTTCCACTGTTGCTACTGGTGGACAACATACTTTAGCATTGTCAGGTAACTCCTCTATAATTTATCCCTAAACTAAGTTTGTAGTTCTCTCTGCCCTGTGTTCATGGATAATAGTTTGTTAGAAAGTGAGACATATGAAGCTTCAGAAAATATTTTTTCAGAGGAGGATAGTTGATTTAACCTAATTTCCCTAATCTTTCAGATATAGGACAGGTCTGGTGTTGGGTTAATGGTGGATAGGGGCAGCTTGGCTTGGGCTCTCGGATAGGAATGGTCTCCTTTCCACATCCCATACCTTGCATTGAGTCTTCTTATGGGAAAGATAGACCTGCAGCACTCTCTCGGGGAAGCATGACTTCTGAAGGGCAGGGTTTTAGAGTTCCTGGAAATTATGCGAAGGGGATTGCCTGTGGAGGGCGGTATAGTGCAGTAATCGCTAGTATGTTTCTGATGGTGTGCTTTCTAACTGGTTGGATGCTAGTAGAATATTTTGTCCAATTAGGAAGAACAAACTAAGTTTGGTCAGGATTATTTGAAATGCAGTTATTTACAACTTAAGCATTCAAACCCGGTCATCTCTCCAATAACGTATTTTAATTTAACTTCAAAATTTCTAACTTGGATCTTTTTTGTTGTCTCCTTTGCTCCCTCTCTAGGTGATACTGAAGTTGTTTGAATTATCTCTCTCTGCTTACTTTAAACATGGTTAACTTCTAAATGTCCTTAGATCATTAACCCATAAATGATTTTTGGCGCTGACAGATGCAGGAGCACTTCTTACTTTTGGTTGGGGACTCTATGGACAGGTAAGGTACTGCAATTTAGTAGTATTAATTGCTTCCTTTTGCTTTTTCTTTCTGAAACAATAATTAATAGTTTTTGTCTCATTTTCTTAAGTTCAGAATTGTTGCCTAGACATGGCTGGTTATCTGCCTTTTGGAGACACATTACAGGCCTCTTGAAATTGTTCTTTTTATTTGCATATTATTCTGTTACTGTTTAAACCGGTTGGAAAGTGTGTAACATTGTCCTCACCCTGTTGCATTATAATTAGGTGACAATAAAGCAAAGTAAACTTGATTTCTCTTCTCTATTTTAGTTGTTCATTTAAGAGGGAAATAAATTAATAAAAACTCAAATATATTGGAGAATAATTCTTAGCTGTAATTCTGATTGAAAGTCTATAATAGTTAAGAGTTCGGAGGGCTGGTGGCTCTCTTCGCCCCTTTTCCACAATAAACTTGTTGTAGAGATTGAGAATTTTGAGATGTTATGCATTTCTCTAGGTTGTAGTCCTTTCTATATCCTTTATTTCAATTGACTTCGTCATAGTTTTACTGTTTTTCTTGTACGTCATAGTTTTACTGTTTTTCTTGTACAAACTGGCACTGGCTAAATCTTCTCTGTTAACAATTCATACCATCTTCTCCCCCTTGCCTTTCTCTCTTTTCCCTGAGAAGATATAATAATTCTTTCCTTTTCCACATATCATGTTGGATATTTGAATCACAACATGAGTTGAACGTTACTTCTTCAAGTCTTAGCTTTGATGTTGGACTTGCTCAATGATTGTTCTTGAAACCCAGTAAAATGTAGTTTACTTGGAAGTCTAATTCGTTTACATC
>JAWDEX010189881.1:0-12867 GCA_035221805.1 Trichilia hirta | reverse complement strand
CGACAACAATATAATACGAACATTTCAATTTGTATGTGAATTTATGCTTGTAATACTATTTGTATAGAAACAGAGTTAGTAAATGCTAGATTAATTAATTAACTGATTGTACAATGTTTTGCAGGTTTCGGAACCGTGGTTTCTCTTGTACTCATTTCTGTTCCTTGGAGCCTATGGACAACATTTATCGGACTTTGTATTGGAAGGAGAAACCTTTGGAAAATGGTGGAACGATCAGAGGATTTGGATGATAAGAGGAGCATCATGTTACGTTTTCGGATTCCTTGAGTACTTACTCCAATCCTTGGGAGATTCTGCATTTAGCTTTAATGTGACAAGCAAAATAATTGATGATGAACAAAGCAAAAGATATGACCAAGAAATCTTTGATTTTGGAGTGCCATCACCCATGTTCGTGCCACTGACAATGGTAGCAATGGTCAACTTATTCTCATTTTTCCGAGGATTCTTACGGATGATCGGTGGAGGCGACATCGACGGACTATTCTTGCAGATGTTCATCTCAGGTTTTATTATGGTGAATTGCTGGCCAATTTATGAAGCCATGGTCTTCAGAAGTGATAGAGGGAAAATGCCTGCCAAAATTACTTTGATTGCAACATTTCTGGCTTGGGCTCTTTACATGGGGGCTTCTCTCATTTTTCGGTGAGGGCATTATAATTAGGGCTCTGTATTATAGTTTAATCCTTCTCAGATAATAATTGGAAGTCTACGAAATTATCAGTGAGAAAAGACATATAACTATATTTTTGTATGGCCATACGTATTTCAATAATGTTTCACTGCATTTCTGGCTACACATGATGTATTGTTATGAGCTTTGTCTGGTAGTACAGAGAAGGATGTCAATGGATTACGGACAAAAAATTAGAAAAACTCAATCTATTTCCTAGAAAAAGGAAAAACGATCTTGTGAGAAAATTGCATTACCTGTCTTATAAATTAGCAGAACTGTTTATAATTTAATCGTTTAGTGCATTAATACTGACAGCTGGACTGCTTCGGAAAAGTTTTAAGACAAATTGTTGCAGTCCGAGACAAATTTAATCATAATGCTCCGGTTCGTGGGATCGATGCATTGACAACCGTGACATGTCTTCATTATATATCTTACAACTTAAAACATAATTCTTAAACTTGTAAAATTTCTAAATATCTATTCTTTTACAAATAATATTACTTTTAATTTTAAAATAAATATATATTTCAAAATTATTTTTAAAATCATATCAACTTATAACAACAATACTGTTTTTTAAGATATTTAAAAATATTTTATATCACAAAAAATAATTATTAAATTTAATCCATTATCAAATCATAAATTAATAAGTATTTTTTATAATATTCACAATCAACACATATACGAAAATGTTAAATCAACCCTGTGAATTAAAATAAATAAACTATGAATCTGACTGCAAGAATATACTTAACAACTCAAATAAAATGCAATCACCCCTATTATTTATTTATTGCTCAATTTTACTCGAAATTTTTGTAAATTATAGGTGAGGGGTGAGTATACTAAATATACTCTGTGAATAAATTATTATATACAAATACTGTAATAATTAAACTAAATTTAAACACTTAAACATTATTATTTGATCCATCTAAACCTTTTTTTATATCCTTAATTACTATGTCAATAATCACAGAAAAATGACAATCAAGAGCAAGAGTAATGGTGAAAGATGAGTAGTTACGACTCAATCTTACTTCTATGATTCGAATGAGTTATAGGATGACACAAAATCAGAGACCGTAGACATTACGGGTCAATCGAAGATACCCTAATTTTAGTTCCAACTAGGTTAACTGTAATTCAATTCATAAAAATCAGAGAAAAAACTTTCACAATTGTCTTCTAATCATGCAGTATATCTTCACATATTTACATTACTTTTCTTCGATAATCATTTCTATTCGAAACCCTAACCATTCCATCAGTTGGACAGATTTATAAGATATATATTGCGATTAACTTTTTTTGAAAAGGAAAAAGATATGAAAAATAAATGGAAAAAGATAAGACAAGAGATAAGATGAAACAAATGTTTGAATATACAACTCAGGTACGTGATGTGGTAAGATTAGTCAATAAATTCAAATTTGGTTTGGCATTTTGCAACGGAGAGAAATCAGAGCCACTAAATAACAATATTAAATTTCTTCTACTACCTCTCATCCACGGCTGCAAAATCAAGAGTTTAACCACACCTTGTAAGTGTAATATTAACTACATTAAACTCATCATGTAATATTGGAAAAAACTACCTTTCAAATATGTGTGAAAGTTTAATTACTTTCATTTTTGGAATATTTATGAGAAGTTAATCCGTCTCATAAATGTGTTTTCATACATACTGTATTATGTATATGATATATTTATAAATTATTACTTACATATAATACAATATATAAGATAATAGCATTTTTTATTTACTTGTAATATACTAATAATTCTAAAAAAATAACAATACTAATTTTCGTGAAAGAGTCACAGTCCCATCCAATTGTTTGTGTAACTGTTCTAATTTTTTTGTGATAAATTTAAGGTTTTTTATTATAATCCTTAATCTTTTGTTTTATTTTTATAAATTAAGAATCATAGTAAAAGAGTGATAATTACAATAAAAAATTCTAATAATTTTTTTTTTTTAAAAAATACAAATATGTACCATATAACATGACTCTTTGTATCATATGATGATATAAGAATTAGAAAGAAATTAAGAATATTTTAATGAAAACAGAGGAGGGGTTAGATTTATTCCGACAGAAACAAAAGTAATAATATAGTTTATAATGCTATGACTGCAGAATAATAAAAAAGGTATATAAAGTAATCATAACATGCATTGAATGAACACTGAACAAAGTAACCAAATCGATGCGTTGAATAAATATAAAGTGATTGATATTATTTTTCGAGGATCGTAACAAGTAATCCTAATACTTGTCCGGTCGACTAAAATAACGAACAATTTTCATATTCACGTTGACGTTACAATGATTAAAGGCTCCCGAACTATACGGAGAATATTTACTGACAGCATATTTTCTGACTATTGTTAAATGGAGAATTGGACTCAGTTTTGGTCATTTTGATCTCTCAACCGTTATTTTAATTATTAAAACGATTTAATTTTGATATTTTAAAAATAAAAAATTTAGATAAAATAAATAAAAATATATTTTAAAAAAATAACTTAAGTGTCTCGTTATATTAAGATGGGTTATATTTTATAAACTGTAAATATTTATTACATTACTCTAATTTTGATATAAAAGAGTGATAAAAGAATTTATTAAATAATCATATTTTATTCTGTCTAATCAGATTTTTATTTTTTAATATTCGCACGTGTTAAAATCTTATAAATAATAAAATTATTATATAAAAGGAGGATCTTTCTAATCTTTTTAAACCCTACGAGAGAAAAGATAGAATTCAACTAGCAAAAATAAACCCTCTCCTGTAAATATTTCCTGAATCTAGTATTTCAGATCAGTAAATTACTCAAACACTCTTAATTCATCCTTTAGTTAATTTGGCTTTAGATGATTCACTGACTTGAATGTTATAGTTTATATGTTGATAATCCAACTTCACTCCTAACTCGTTTTCTCTGATTTCATGTAGTCTCCCCAAGAGTCTTTATCTAGAGCTAGACACTATTTTGCATGATCTCTAGATTAATTGCAACAGCAAAATTTGCATAGTACGCTGAATTTTTTGTCTGAAGAGAATTTAAGCATCAACAGTTAGCACTGTCTGTAAGAATACGAACTAAAAGCCTAAATAAGAAACCTAAAAAATATTTGTGTGAAAATAGTAGGGCACAATCGTAGTCAATTTTCTAAAAAAGTGCAAACAGAGAAGGCCAAGGGCTCTGTCAGCATTGGTGAAAAGGAGATTACTACAAAATCGTCTAACAAAAATGAGGTAAATAATCACCCTGTTGCTGGTCTAATCACTCAAGCGACTGTTAAAATTAAGGAATGTGGGTTATAGCAGATAAAAGGAGGGCCAGCAGAGTATAAAAATGCAAGAAAAGCGAATAATCAAAAGATGCTTGCTTTGGAACGAAAAAATCAATCGCTGAAAAAGAAGACTACGAGGTTAAGGACGTTAGTACAATGGCAGAAAGGCGAAAAAAGATACCAATCTGTACCAAAAGCCTCGAATATGAGGACCGACTGCTATAACAAAAGAGGGGTCAAAAAGCCTAATACCCAATTGGGAGAGCTATTACCAAGAATACTCGATTCATCGGTGTGCAGAAAGAGAAAGGCAAGGCTGATATCCATATCGGTAAGGGAATGAGTGGTTGCTATAAAGCAATAATGTTCATCACTCCGTGCAATCTCAAAAGAGACCTAAAAATAGGCGTTGAGCCAAGACACACTGCAGTTAACCTACAATCGCAACTAAACAAGATTAGATCCAGAGATTACAGTGCCAGTTTTGCTAATTCACATATTGTACAGACTTGTGTAAGGAAGGTACTGGAAAAAATCGGGATCAAAGGGGCGAAGGCAATTTTGATTAAGAGCACAGGAGAAAATCTCGATGCAGAGAAATACAGTAATTCCTCCTTCACCAGGGATATATTAGAGTTAGCCATTCTCAAAAAATTTAAGATGCTACTGATCACGCCTTATACAGGAAAGACAGCCCCCACCTCATATTTGAACATATTTAGGAAAATAAAATATATTTAAGGGCTAAATGAGCCCCAGATATGCCAATTGTTCCCATTGATGCTAGAAAAAAAAACCCAGAATATGATTTAAAAGCCTCTTTAAAAGCATTATTGGAAGTTTTCGGCAGTTAAGTCAAAATTTTATGAAAGAATTCTGGGGCATTGTTAAGACCATCGTAGTGCAAGTGCTCTCTTGCTACTGCAGTAGGGTCTCACTGAGAGCCTCTGGGATTTCGTATCAAGATATCATAAAAAGGTAATTCAATTAGGGGCTTTCCACCACCTGCTCGCATTAAAGGTATTAAGAAGAGGGATCCAGGTAGAGAAGGAATAGTATACAATTAACAAGCGATCGGTTACCACCTATGAGGCTACCCGAATAGAGTTATTTGATGAGATAAATATAGAGGACCGGGTACTTTTGAGAAAGCAAGAGGAAAGGGTGAGCCACAATAAGCGGAATGAAAGGACACTTCTCTCGAGAGGTAAGATAAGGAAGCACGAGTATGCCAGTTAGAAGAATAAGGGCGATAGGCATTCTCAACATTTTAGATAAAGAGACTTAGTCAAAAAGCCTGCTTCAAACAAAGAGCTTCATCGAATAAGTAATGTGAGCAAAACTCAGTTGAATATTCCTCTCTCACAAGCTTTGCAGTATGCTAGAGACAATCGACTTTATATGACAGAATCGACTTTGATCAGATCAAAGAAAATTGGTATCTCTAGTGATTGATTTTATGATTACCATGAATGCTACGGGTATAGCATCAACAATTGTTTTGATTTAAAGAAACAGATTGATCTTCTGGTAAAGAATCACTACTTGATTCTATGGCTGATCTCGATGCAAGAGAGTTTGATCCAGCCAAAAAGTATCAGACCATGGTAATATCAGGTAGGCCCACTCTGACAGAAAATTCAAATTAATCTAGGAAGAATTATTTTAGATAGTCACCACCGAATTTATGTAATGACTTTCATATCCTGAATGTCTGAGAATCGAAAAAATTTAAAGTCGCATCAGTGCCAATTATGTTTACCAACGTGGATTAGGCAGGCGTGCATTATTTCCAGGATGATGCTCTAATAGTAACAATGAGGGTAGGGAAAAAGAAAGTCAATAAGATCCTTATTGATATGAAAAGCTCGACAGACATTATCTTCAAGGGTACCTTAGATGCATTGGGCATCAAATATGTGAGGCTAGAAATCCAAAATCCACTTTATATGATTTTGAGGAATCTTGTATCATGCCATTGGGTGTGGTGTCTTTTTCAGTGACTATAGAGGATAAGCCCCATCAAAACACTATCACAATTGAATTCTAGGTGGTAGATTTACGAAAGCTGTATTTTATTATCCTAGGCCGACCATTTCTTCGAGCCACTAAAGCAGTAGAAAATTTCCATTACTTGAAACTTAAGTTTTGGGTTGGTAATAAAATTAGCACAGTGCGAGAAAGCCAGAAGGAAGCATAATCATGTTTTGTAACCTCTTTTAAGCCTATCTATTGCCTTCTCAAGTGACATCGAGATCAAAAAAAGGTTCAAGTCGAGGATGATAATTTAAGACATAAGTCGACATATTAGTAGGAGAAAAATAAAGTCTAATTTTACGATGATTCAATTATCGAGTCTGCAGAGAAATTGGGAAAGATAACTGTGGAAAAGTTTGATTCCCAAAGAATAGTCTGAATTGACACCCATACCAGCCGCAACGAGGCCCAATTAATAAAGGAGTGCCTTTGTCGAAATAAAGATGTCTTTGTATGAAGTCACGGTGACATGCCCAGAATAAGCCCAGAAGTCATCACAATAAATTGGGAGCATAACCCTCGATAAAACCCATAAAGTAGAAAAAGAGGCCATTCGTGATGAAGTAAACAAACTTTTGAAGGTAGGATTCATTAAGGCAGTCTATTATCTTGACTAGGTAGCTAATGTAGTCATGGTAAAGAAGGCGAGCGAAAAATAGAGGATGTATGTTAACTTTACAGACCTGAATAGAACATGTCCAAAGAATAGCTTTTCTCTACCTAGGATTAACCAATTGGGGGATGCTATGATTGGGCACCAGCTTTTAAATTTTATGGATGCCTTTTTTGGATATCACTAAATAATTATACATCCACACAATGAAGAAAAGACATCTTTTATTATCGATTAGGGATTATATTGTTATCAGATGATGCCATTTGAGTTAAAGAATACTGAAACAAATTTCTAACGATTAGTTAATTGGGTATTCAAGCCTCTGATAGGTTCGTCTATGAAAATGTATGTAGACGACATAATCATTAAGTCAGAAAAAAGGCATGACTACATTGAGCATCTCGAAGAAATCTTCGCCCTCCTAAAAAAATACAACATGAAGCTAAACTTAAAAAAGTGTGCTTTTAGTGTTAGCTCAGGAAAATTCTTGAGATTTGTTGTGAGCGAGCATGGCATAGAGGCCAATTCCCAGAAAATAAGGGCGATCTTGGAGTTAAAGTCTCTTTTCACAGTAAAAGAGATGTAGAGTCTAGCTAAAAAGGTCGTCGCCCTTCACCGATTTATCTCAAAAGCAACCGACAAGTGGTTAAGGTTTTTTCAGTTCATTAAGAAAGAAAAAAATGGCAAAATGGATGCCAAAATATGAGGCTAGTTTTCAAGAGTTAAAACAATATCTTGTCGTGATTCCTGTATTGACGAGCTCGAGGTCGAGAGAAATATTATTTTTGTATCTAGCCGTGAGTGACCAAGTAGTCAGCATTGTCTTAATAAAAGAAGATGCAAATAAGGTACAAAAACTGATATATTATATAAGTAAATTATTTTCTAATACAGAAAATAGGTACTTAAAGCAGGAAAAGCTAGTGCTAGCCTTGGTCATCGCAGCCAAAAAGCTTTTCCCATACTTTTAAGTACATCCCATCATTTTCCTCACCAACTAGTCCCTCAGGTAAATATTGCATCGACCCGCCCTTTCAAGAAGGTTGGTCAAATAAAGCATTGAACTGAGTAAATTTGATATAGAATTCAAGCTATAAAAGGACATCAAAGGACAGATTTTGGCTGACTTTGTTCTGACTTTGTTAACAAACATGCTGTCTCAGAATCCTTGCTAGTTAGACAATCCCACAACATCGAAGGAGGAGAAGAGGAATTGCCTTACCTGCCTAGGCCTTAGAAAGTTTTCATCGACGGGGCCTCGAATGCTCAGGGTTGTAGAACGAGAATTATACTCAAAAACCCTGAAGGTGAGAAAATTATGAGCGCACTATGGATCGAGTTTCTCTCTACCAATAATAAAGCTGAGTGTAAAGCTTTTCTCGCGGGACTACAAATAGCTCTTTTACTTAGTGCTAATGATGTTGAAATAAAAGGGATTTATAGCTTGTAATATAATAAATAAATAGTTATTCTATACAACTGAGATGAATATGCAACTTTACCTTACACTGTCTGATGAACAAATAAAAAAATTTCTCTAAGTCAAAGTTAAGCAAATTTTCAGAACTGATATTCTCGAGCCAATGCTCTCTCTAAACTAACATTCATATTTTATGAGAAGACTTCGAGACTCATACTAATAGTTGTCTTAGCTAAGAAGAGAATAAAGAAAGATACCTGCTCGAGGCAATTGCTCATAGTATAAGACGTTTCTTTCGGATGACTCCCATAAAGTTATACCTGCAAGAAGTCAAAGTGCCAGAGGATGAGAACTAAGCTCATAAGATTAAGAACCAAGCGGCCTGATATGTTATTATTAAAGGCATGCTTTACCGACGCGACTATCGTTCACCCTACTTAAGAGGTTTGAGTGAGGACGAGAAGGACTTGGTTTTACGAAAAGTCCATGAAAGTTTTTATGGTAGCATAAGAGCCGACAAGCTTTAGCCCATAAAATCCTGAGCTAAAGGTACTATTGGCCTACCTTCTTAGAGATGCAATCAAAATGACAAGAAAATATCGAGACTGTCAAATGCACGGTGCTACCATCAGCCAACCACCGAAAAGGCTTACTACTTTGATAAGCCCTGGCCATTTGCGCAGTAAGGGGTTAATTTGATTAGTCCGTTGCCTACCAGGCGAGTCTAGATAAAATTCATCATAGTCACTGTGGACTACTTTATCAAGTAGATAGAGGTTGAGTCTTTAACTACAATAATCAAAAGAAAGATTACTATATTTGTAAAAAATTATCTGATTTATCATTTTGGTATTTCTCAGATTATAATAATAGATAACAAGAAGCAATTTGATAGTGCCAATTTCTAAAGTTTCTGCGAAGAGTTAAACATCGATTTATGGCTCGCCTCTCCTGCTCATTCCAAGTCCAATGGATAAGTTAAAACTGCAAATAAATTAATCAAATAGCTATTAAAGAAAAAACTAGGGGACCACAAAAGGGACTGGGTAGACGAACTGCCACAAGTGTTGTAGCCCCTTATGACAATCCTAAAAACAGTGACGGGAAAAATCCTGTTTAACCTCACCTTTGGTGCTAGGCTATTACACCAGTAAAAATAGGTACTCTAAGCTTTCGGGTTAGATATTTGGATGAGGATCACAATAAATAATTAATGCGATTCAAGTTAGATTTATTGGAAGAGTGACGGGATCTTACCATAATAAAAATAGCTGCCTACCAAAGAAGGATAGCTTGATACTATAATGGAAAGATTTGACCTTAAAAATTTTGTATCGATAATTTAGTTGTTAAACGAATTAGTGCTGATAATCAATTTCTCAAAAATGGCACATTAAAGCCGAACTGGGAAGGACTGTATCGAATTATAGAGATAAGACAACCTAGGGACGAACAAAATGTCAAAAAGTCATAGAATGCCGAGCTGTTAAAACTGTATTACCCTTAACAATTGTGTTTTATCTAAACAAAATCATTAACTCCATGATTACTATTTGAACACCAGTTTAGATTTGCATCTATGATTGCTTTATTATGTTTATATGTCACGATTATAAAAAAATTAAAAATGAAAATTCCTATTAATAAAATTATTTCTACGACACTACTTGAGTTTATTCAATTTCAATAATCGCTCTATTGTAATAATAAAATTGCTACTTCTCTCACTTTAGCAATTGAAAATTTATATCTACTTAAGATTCTACCTCGATCAACTTGAGATAGATAATTTATATCTATTTAAGATTCTACTTCGATCAACTCAAGATCGATAATTTTTGTCTACTGAAGATTCTACTTCAATCAAATTGAGATCATTAATTTTGTATCTACTTGAGATTCTATTTCGATCAAATTAGGATCGATAATTCTTATTTATTTAAGATTTTACTTCGATCAACTTAGGATCAGTAATTTTTATCTACTTAAGATTCTACTTCGATCAAATTAAGATCAGTAAGTTGTATCTACTTGAGATTCTACGTAGATTAAATTGAGATCAATAATTCTTATCTACTTAAGATTTTACTTCGATCAAATCAAGATCAATAATTTGTATCTACTTGAGATTTACTTTGATCAAATCGAGATCGATAATTTTTATCTACTTATGATTTTACTTCAATCAAATTGAGATAAAAAATTATTATCTACTTATTAGACATTGCTGTAACTTAAATGAGATTAGTAATTTTATCTACACTATTTTATCTCTACAGCAAAGGGAATATCTCAAAAACTATGAAAATAGCCCTTTCGGATCCCTATTATATCGTTTCAATAGAATTGTGTCCCGCATAATTTATGCCACAACCGTCGTAACTTTGAAAAAGGTAAAAAATTCATCCCAAATCTTTTGTGTTACCGACACAAAATGATATGGCTACTTAGCACATTATTTACTAATTTGTCGCTATTATAAGGTATGCACATCATTCGTAAAATAAATCAAAGCAAGGTATTACTAAAAAAAATTTTCTTATATTGAACAAAATAACAGTTGTATTCATATGAACAATATATACATATAGTTCTATCATCATTCAAAAGATAAAGATATTTGTACATAGAGAAGAAAGAAAAAATTTATGCTACTACAGCTACAAGTTTTTTTTAGGCTGATTGCTAGACCTCTTGCTTGCACTAAATGGCTTACTCATCATCTCGATGCTGACATTAGAATGCGAAGGATTTGAGGGATGAGTTTGCTGCTTAAGAGTGGCAGGGACGATACTCGGAGCAAGAAGTAGGATGGGGAGAATTTCAATTGGCTCTTGATGTTATGGTTCATTTTCCATGGCAACAATAGTCTCTAGTAGTGGCTCAACCCCTATCTGAAGAGCTGTTTCATCAGAGGGCCTTTCAACACTCAGTTCCGTAGAAAATTAGTCAAAGTCTACCTTGAACAGGCATTCCTTTATCAATGCACTAACATTCTTGAGCCCAAATAATATACCCTCCTCATATTAATCTTCGGCCTAATCATCGATAGAGTAGAGATTCGCTTGCAGCTTTCAGATAATGGCCTCCGACTTCAGCAATGTTTGATCCTGGGAGTGCACTTCTGCTTCTAGCCTCTCAATTTTCTCCCAGAGGTCCTTAATAGTATTTTCCTATTGCAAAAAAGATTGGCAGAGGTGCTGTTTATCCTTCATAGCGATTTCAGGTCACTTTTCAGCTGCAGAATCTCTCGGTTAGAATTTTCATCCCAGATTTTACAACTGCTACCCTCTTCTTAAGATCTTTCCTAATCTTTGCCCAGCCTTTGTAATTCTTCTCTAGTTTCTTATTCAAATTGAGGATCTCTTTCTTAAGCCACTTATTCTCTTGCCCTTGGGTAGTCATAGCCTAAATGTGCGACTTTATCTACTTTTATTATCGGGCGAGCACATGGGCAATATGCAAAAAGAACAGTTAGCATATATAAAATTTTGAAGAGAAAAGACGAGGCAAAAGTGAGGCTTACCATTATCGAAGAGTCTCGCACGTAGTTGATCGCCGCTTCGAAAGAAAGATTACCCACTTTTTTATCAATAACCCTGTCTATCAGGGGGACGGCTATGTTAATGAGAGGAAGGTGGTAGTCTACCATCGATCTCTTGTCTTCGCAAAAATTAGAGAGCTCCAACTCTAACATAGGGGTATGGGAAAGAGCAAAGCAATGAGGGATTATCCGCATCGATACCTTAGGCAAAGAAATTAGGGCGCACTGGCTGAATCCTAATGCATTTTATAGAGCTAGACCTTATGGCATGAGCAGTTACAATAGTGCTACTTAATAGCTTATCCTGTCCCTTTTCAGATTTGGATCTCTTTTGAGTTAGTTAAGAAGGGCTATCACTGTTGTCAAATGTTTCTTGAAGCAGAATTGGGGCTTTACCTTTATCCTTTGTGAAAGCTTTTGAAGCTTTTTGTCGATGATAGGGAGGGAGTGGCAGTATCTCACTTCGCCCAACCCTTTTACCAGCTCTTCTTGCAGCTGCCAAATGCTCTGAGATGGAAGGATGCTGATCCCTTCCAGACATATTTATAAAATAAAACAAAAAGGGCTTAGTTTCTCCTACAATAATAATAATGCATTTGCAACGTCTTACCCTTCACTTTTATCTAATTGAGGGCGATACACGAGACATAAGAAGAGACCAGACTCAACTTTACCAAGAAAGCCTCTGACAGGATCTCTTTTTGATCAACAACAATGTCCATGAGTAAAGTTATTCTCCTTTTTAACTCTTGTCTTAGGATAAGGCGACCTGACTAAGCTGTAGCTGACCCAAACTCATTTGAGATCTCCCTTCCTATAGTAAAATCCTATTTGCTCTTGACAAAAAACTATTTATCCTTCCAGTACTTGTTACTAGAAGAATGCTCTCTCATCAGATTGGGAGTTTTTGGCCTGATTTGTAAATAATACTAGTCAAGACTAGACTCTGGGTTCTTTCTTAGTGTGTATATGTAGGCCACCTCAAAAATACTTGGGGGCTCACCAAAGAATTTTTTTTATAGCACGTATAGACCAGTTAAGAGTTTCTAACTGTTGGAGATGAGTTAATACAGAAGAATCTAAAAATATGTGAGCATGTTGGCAAAGAATGACTGGAGTGAAAGCCTTACTCTTAATAAGAATAGCTCCTCGTTGAAAGTAGTTTGACTAGAAGGGGGTCAGCTCGACACTTTACCCCTAAGCAAAGTTCGCATGGTTACCAAGTTATCTATCTCAAAA